>PVKS010039317.1:0-12500 GCA_004027875.1 Aplodontia rufa | reverse complement strand
AAAAACAGGTTTAAAACTGAGCAGTCTCCCAAGGAAACACAAATACATTTAGCAATAGCTTTGCTGGATATTTATATCATAGAATCATCCAATTTTATAGTCAAAATAAAATTTAAAGAAAATCTGATATTTATTGATCTATATCTCAGTAAGGAAGCAAAGGTTGAGTAAGTTAATTGAACAATTCATTTCTTCGATTGTCACTAGGTAAAATATTGGCTCATACCATGGTTAACTCTCTTGATGGGTCATGACTTGGTATGTATTTGAGCCAGCTGCAGATTGCAGTGCATCTCTAAACTCAGTGCCCATTGTGTCTTGTGCTTTCCTAAGCAGAACAAATAGAAGCCTATGATGGTGCTGTGTGTTTACTGGCTTGGGTTATTTGTACTTCAAGTTCCATGAGGAAAGGCTCTGTGCTATTTTATTCACCTTTGTGATTAGGTAAATAATTCTGTTTAATATCCAAGCAAATGCTTCCCAGAGAACAAAGAGTTAATAGTAAAACCAGAAGAAATACTTTCAGGATATGCTAAAGTTGAGTTTAAACAATGGATATAAACATTAAGTGCCAGAAAACAACTGAAGCAGACAGGACAAACTGTAAAGTAATCCCAAATGGATGGTTAATTTAGAGTCTACAAAACAGAGTTGTAAATACAGAGAACATAAATTTTGTCCATGGTTACAAATCAGAGAACACTTTTATATAGCCATAGTGTGTAAATAAAAGTCATGCATTGGCATTTTGCTAAATTTTGGCATACACACAGACATACATATATGTATACATACACATATGTACACATACAACTATCATAAACAACGTAATTTACAAATAAGAGACACTATATGATGAGATACGTAACGTGAATTTACATTTTGTATTACACATTGGAACTTTTCTGCTTTATAATTGGAAAACATTAAAGAAATGGTTGTGCTTCATTCAAGGGAATTTGATAAAATGTCACATGGACTTTATTACTTATCATTTTGTAAATTAAAAATAGGAATCCTACATACATCATTATCTGTATTAGAGTTGGCTTATAAATTTGCATTTTAGAGCAAGGTTAAATGCTACATCTTAATTTTCAAAACACGGTGATTTCGTTTTTGAAGGTTGTGATCAGTCTGCTATACTTTTAAAAATATAATTATTATTATTAATCCTCTAATTACATATTCATAGATGAAAAGGTAAAATGGATTCAGGTTTGGGCATGTCAAAAAGAAATTGAATTCCAAATTTATATTCTAAATTGATGTTCTCTGCTATTTTCTGCAGTCCCTTGAGCCCAATACTTCAACTTAGATCAATCCTAAATCATCTTTATAATAAATTTATCTTTGGTGATGTCTTTTCCTATTCTTAATACTTCAGCTGAGAAGAATTGTGATAAGATGATGTACAATTTCTGACCACAACTCAGACATCAGGCAAAATAATTCTAAAGGACTTGTATCACCTTTATCTTTCTTTAAATTTAGACTTCTAAAAATATATTTTCTTAAAAACCACCCTTCCATTTGTTTTATTTTTCTTTAGTTTCATAAAAAAAACTAGTGTTTCCAATATTCACAGGTGGTTTCAAAGAGTCAAGAAAATGTTTTTTGTACCAGTTCTTGTATTTTAATCAGCAATCTGATTTGTTCCTCCTGTTCTTTGATTACTTTTAACCCTTTAAAAGCCCATTTGGCATGAGAAAGGGTGTTCTGACTAAAATCGGGAAGAGCTCACGTTAAAGGAAATGATTTTCAGGAACATATTGCATGCTTGTAATTCATGGAAAAAATGCTCAGTTCATTACAGTTAAATTGGTAATTAAACAATTTATTCACATACTAGCATCTTGACATTGTTTTATAGTCTACCCATTAATGGTGGAATTTTAACTCTCACTTGAAGCATGAAAGTTTAACTTTTATTTTTCATTCATGGTGGAAAATTCTGCTGATGAAAAGAAATAAAATGGGCTCCTTGTCATGTTTTAAATCAGCACAGGAAAATTCTCTAGTGGATATGACAGCACTCAGAGCACTTGGCAATCACTTTGTTAAGGACTGCCAATCATAATTAACAACAACAGAGATGTTGTTTGAACCTAAATAAAAATTACACAGAGCCTTTTTGAGTTAATACCTGTAAGAACAAAGTGTAGAAAGAAATTTGTCTTTATAGCCTAGTTAACCTGTCATTGGGAATTCCTCTCATTTTCCCTGTGTTCATTAGTGTCAGTAAACAACAGAGCCAGCCAACATCATTTTTGTTACATTTAAATTGAATGTGAAATATCAGATAACATTACAAATTAATGGCTTTGGCTACTGCATTACAAGACTTGAATTCCTTTGGGTTTTGTGAATAGGACGTAGGTAAATTTCATATATTTGATGCCTACACTATTAAAATGGATGTCTTTTTGAGTTACTCTCTTATGCAAAGTTTTAAAGAGATAGATGCTCTCTCATCAGCAATCTCTTCTGTTGCCTAATTCAATAGAGAAGAATGTCTCTTATATTTGTGGAAATGAGAAAGTTGTGATTCTCTATAACAGTGTAATCCATCTGGCAGTGGAAAGAACTCTATTGTCTTCCAAAAATTATTCTTGGATTTAAAAGCCCATGGTTGCCACCCCTGTAAACTCTCATGCAATATCATCAAGTTATTTTTGGTATTTCTACCACTCACAAAGCTCTGTATTCATCACTAACATTAGTGGAGCTATTTGATAAACTATTTGGTCTTTAAGAAAACTACTAGAGTAAAATTTTTCTTTACTCTTTTTAATAATTTTATCTGCTTCTCACATCAGAGAGTTTATTTTGGTCCTAATTTGTCTCTGATCTATTGACAGAGAATACTCTTACAAGGATTTATCACCATATTCATACATTTAGGCTATGTGTGGCATATATTATACTCCAGGCATATTTATTAAACTATTAGTTGTGAGAGCTATTCCTTGTTTTCCTTTCAGTTGTATTGCTCCAGGGATGCTGTTGGTATTTAATGAATACTTGCCAATAAGCATATATGTGGTTGCTTAAAATATTTTACGTGACTAAAAATATGTATATTTCATAGACTCAGGCAAAACCATCTCAGGATAATTCTAAATAGAAAACGTGAACAAGTCATCGAGGTCTTTCATGGCCTACTTGATCTTAGATGCCATCACCAATAGCTGTGTGCAGTGGCTCACATCCATAATCTCAGGTACTCAGGAGGCTGAAGCAAGAGGCCCAAAGTAGTAGTGATGATGATGATGATGATGATGATGATGATGATAATAATAATAATAATAATAACAATAATAATAATAATAATAAAACTGGGGATTTAGCTCAATAATACAGTTTCCCTGGGTTCAAACCTTATTATTGAAATAGTAAAGGACTGGGAATATAGCTCAGTGGTAAAACACTTGTCTACCATGTGCAAAGCTCTGGGTTCCGCTCCCAGTACTTCAGCAAAGAAATAATTTCCAATAGACTAAACATAAGGGATCTTTAGAACTCAAACTCCAGTTTTTTTATGTATGTTAATTTCAAGGAGATGCATGTAGACATGGAGATAAGGGCGGATACAAAATGACAACAAAACTTGTATAAAATTTGTCTCTCATTCGTGCATTTACAACCTAATTCACAAACTCTAATGTTCCAGCTAAACAGATGTACTGAGTTTATCTCTATAATGGACCATACTGCTTTTGCACAGTTGAGTTCCCTGAGCTGTCTTTGCAGAATGTTTTGAAGTTACAGATTTTTTTTGAAGATCAGGTTAGTAAACAACTCATATATTTAACATTTTTATGCTTTTATCTGTCCCTGAATTATTTTTCAGAAATCTATCTGATAACACATGAAATGTATCTTTATCCCTATTCAATCTGGTATAGAAGTTTAATATTGATTGTAATTCTGAAATAACAACCATACTTCCTCTTAGGAGACTATTTTTATCGGAAATTATCACTAACACCAGCTCCTTTACCTATGCATGGACATTTGCCACTGATTGATTCTCTTTTTCACAGGGTTTATGAGCCTTTTCATAATTTATTTCTAATCAGACATAAAGATGTTCTCAGTATCTTTTAATGAATTCACCTTTTCATTGTTAGCATGTGGAAGAACAGAAGCTCTTCAACTATAAAGCAGTTAATCATATACAATTCAGCGTTATCCATCATTATGAATTTGTATAAATGCACAATCAACTTTCAGGCTGTGAACCTATTTAAGGAAGCATTTGGGATAAAAAGGTGCTGAACGTATTTATAACTGTTGCTATCCGCTGCGTGTTTATAGAACTAAAAAAGCATGTTAACCATATGGATAATTCTAATTATCTTTTTTTGTTGTTGGTTATACTCCAAAACTTTCTGAAATTTGGCCACCTGGAGGAAGAATTTAGAAAGCCAATTCATACACATGTCAACGTCCTAAAAAATAATTCTTCAGCCAATAGAAGACTTTATGTTTCTCCACTTAGTTTCTTACAAAATAAACTTGGTAGAAACATTAAATAACTTCCTCATTGTTTTAGTGAGTTTTAGGTCACTGGGGGTATAATTTTACTAACAGATTTATTTTAGGTTATAATCTGATATGCATACTATTGCAGTTAATACCATGTTTGATTTAGTTAAGTATTTGGCATCCATTCTTCATTGAGTTGGTCATTATGCATTCACTAAACATCTAATATATACAAGACACTGAAATGCAGACAAAAGGAATACAAAGGTAAACATAATAGTATCTTTATTTTATAAATTCAGGTGAAGACAAATGAAGAAGAGACAACTGCATTGTATTGATAAGTACTATGAGAAATACATTGTGAGAGGCATAGAAGATAGTCCCCCATCCCAGCAAAGACTTCTTGAAATGAGTAAGATCAAATCAAGAGCTAAAGAATGGACAGGAACTTTCCATATGACAACACTGTGTGGGAGAAGAGTTTAAGTAGGTTGATAATAAAGGTATTTCAGGAATTGAAAATGCAGAAAAAGGTGAAGAGAAAGAAAAGTCTTGTCTCTTAGGTTTACAGGACTGACCAGTTTAGAGTAGTTAGAGAATTACATATGAGAAGTGAGCATTAAGAGATGAGAACAGAGCATCAGATAAGAGCCAGATGGTAGCCTATTGTTTATGCTCTAAAGAACTCAGACCTTTTTAACTGTTGAGTATTAAGGATTCAAGGAAATATATGAAAATGGAAATGGTGTCTTTATCTTTTCATGACATGATAATGGATGCGAATATATATATCATATATTTGTGGGGACACAACTGGAAAAAGAAGGATCTGCTATGAGATTCCCATGCTTCAGGTGAGAAATGAGGTAGGCCTAATCTAGAACAAGATAGACCTAATATCTTTATATGAAAGGAGATTACCGCTTCTAGAAATATTTTGGAGGTAAAATTCATAGGACTTGATTATGGTTGAATATGAGAGATGGGAAAGAGAAAGAAATCAGAAGGATTTTCGAGGTTTCTCTGTGTGTTTAGGTGGTTGGTAATGAATCAACTGGAATAAGAATATGAGACATCAAGGTTCAAAGTGTAGAATGAATTCTATATTTGGCATAATGGAAGTTGTATCACTTCTGGTGTATCCAGACAGCAGTCTTGTATACACTTAGATACATAAACTGAAGTTCAAGATGGATAATATAGATTTGTGAGTCATCTGCATATGGGTGGTTGTTGAAACAATGCATAAATAAATTGAATGGAAAGTGAAGGAATGAAATAAGAACAGACGTTAATCACATTAAGAGGTACTAATTTCTGTTTTTAGGCAATGTCATATTTATCAACATCCTGTGTAGAAAACAATTGCCATGCAGAGTAAGGCCAAACGATCCCAAGAACAGAGATTACACGGATAGACCCAAAAGTGAAAAAATGAAGCCTACAGTCCCCAGTCAGCATAATCCACCAGACACATGAATGCAGTGCACAAGCCTTCTGATTTCAGCCTTTAGCCTCTGAGTAGTCTAGTGGAAGCCCTCCAACATGATGGAGCATATTGGTTTTAATAACACGTTTACTGCTAATTCAAATGAATACCTTTCAAGCTTTAATCTTACTTGATTCTTTGGCATTATTAACAACTATTTTATCTTTAAGTGCTGGGGGCCAGCGCCAGCAGAACTCTTGGGTCCCCGAATGATGAGTGGAGTTGGCGCCAAGGAACATCTTGAACCTCCAGGACAAATTGCAAGCAGACACGGTTCCCTGCTTGAGCAAAATGCCGTCTGTTCTTTATTGTGATGTATTTTTTTACAGGTAGCAAAAAAATACTTTCATTAACTGTTTCGTTACATTTGACTTCTTTTTAAATTTCTCGGTAATCCCTGTAATTAGCCATCAATACAACCTACTTCCTTGATGCATTAACCACAATGTTTCTTTTCCTTTTTCCATAAATGTCTTGAGACATTACACCCTCTATCTGTGTTACACTTAAAGAGTATATTAAGGTCAGCCTTCAGCTAGTTTTTGCACTAGCATTTTACTAGGAAATTTTCTTGCTTTTGGTAATACAGTATTGTCAGCTTTAGTGCCCTTTTCCAAGCAAGCAATTAGCATTGCATTACAGTACTAAATTAACTAAAATTATGTTGTTGTAACCTTACTATTAGTAACCTTACAAAAATAGTTATGTGTCCTTACTAAGTTCTAAGAGGTAGAAACTTAAACTATTTAAAAACAAAGGTAAAATGAGAAGTAGAAAAACATGTTCCTTAATCACTCATATAGTATGCAGTGTGGACACTTGATTTTTAGATAATATGTGTGTAACTGTTTACATATGCTGTTTCTTTGTTCCTTTGTCCCACATCACCAAGGTAGCCCCTGACGTACAAGTCTCTGAACAAAGGGCAGGCACTGGACGTTAGTCCATTTGCCATTAATATTAGCATTCTCCATTTTCATTGTATATTCCTGTAAAAAGCAATGGTGGGTCTGTGGGTTGAGGGTCTTAATAATTATTTATTTGGGTTCCTCTAGGTGGATACCACAAATGTCCTCCAATATTATAGGTTATATACGGTGGTCCCTGTACTGTGGGAACAGCAAATCTCCTATTATGTCTTTGACTGTTTAACTGGTAAAACATTAACAGGACTAGATGTAATCAACATGCGTGAGAGTAATTCCTATAAGTGTAATTTTTTAAGAACTTTTCGAAGTTGGATTTCTGGTTATCTGGGCTTTCTTAGCGTGGTATTAATACATTTTTTAAAGGCATTTCTCATCTTCCCTCAGACTCCGCAGATCTAATGAAGTATTATTACTTTTACAACAATCTTTATCATTAATAACAAATTTTTCTGTAAATTTGATCTGAAAATGCATAGTTATAAGTATGATCATTATAAGAAAACATCCAATTCCTAGGAGTGATAACAGAGACAATTTCCTGGAATGGTGGCCTTGCCAAGCCCTTCCCCATGCCTGGACCTTGTCAATCAGCATGGTGGAAATGGTCCCCGCCATTTAAGTATTGTCTTCTATGCTAAGTATGCTACTATAGGCTCTGATCTTTTCTTGCCTCTTTCTAGTGACTCCTATCAGTCACCACTGTGGGGTCCTCTACCCATTCCTTTCTTTACAGCTACTTCATTCAGTCTTTTTGGACCAGTGGTCATCATAAATGGCAATGAGATGTGTCCAAATGATCTTATTCACTTTTATGGCTTCAATTATTTCCAGTACACCAGTATCCTCTAAATATATACTTAGCTCAGATGTCTCTTTTATACATTTGTCAAATACATCAAAACACTAACCAAGCATTAGAAATACCCTCCTCACCGAAATAAACATATCATCTTCTTTTTTCATGTATTTTTTGTCTTCTTTATTTTGATAAATAAGATTAACATCCAATATACCTAATTTCCTAATCCAGAAACGTAGGATAAAACTTCACCTCCTTTCCTTCCTTCACTACTAATTCCCAAATTCCCATACCATGATATAGTTCATCAAGTTCTATTAGTTCCATTTAATCAGTACCCTTATCTTGATTCCTAATGCCACCATAACGTATCAACACTATACTGGGTGATTATGACAGGTTTCTAATTTTTCTCACTTTACACACTGCCTTTTTAAAAATCCATTTTCTACACTATATACAGAATATCTCTGTAGTAAAATTTGAACATCCTTTCCCTGTCTACCTTTAAAAGGAAAGATCCTCAAAGATCAATTCAAACTCCTAATAACAAATATATCTTTGTCCTCATCTTTGCCAGTCCTCTGCATAAGTCAATCCTAGTGTTTCTCTCACTTTTTGGTCTAAGATTGTATCCCAACTATTTGTATCCCCTTTCCTCCATTCCTCTTCTATAACAAGCTCTTAATAATTCTGTCTTTGTGTGTGTATTCGTGTAAGTCTGAAAGTCTTCTGTTCCACATTAAGGTATTTTGAGGTCCCCTTCCTGTGTGATCTCTTAATGGCCTGGGCTTACCTCTGTTACAGAACTTTCTACCCATAATTGTAATTCATCATTTACATGTTTGTGTCCCACTAGACTTGTGGATCAGTGATGGCAAAGTCTGTTGCTCACCATTGTATATCCAGCTCTTAGCAAAGTTCTCCTTGAGTAGTGTGCATTAAATATTTATTGAATACTAATGAATTAATTAAACGTTCTGTGACAAATGTATAGCTACAGATAACCTTGCCAGAGCCCTTATATGGCTTATATGGAGGGAAGGTGGGAGGCAGGGATGCTTCCAAGGACTTAAAGATAGGTTAGAAATAAGACAGTGGAAAGGAAGAATCTACACAAACCATTGTTTGTCTTGGCATTCCCAGGGCTTGAATAAAGGGCTCTGCACATGTTAGGCAAGTTCTCGACCCTGGAGCCAAAACAAGCCTTTGATTAATTATAGGAGACTAGAAATAATGAAGCTTAATGGAAAGAAGGTCCAACAGCAAGTGAGAATAAAAAGTAAAATGTTATTGAGAGATGTAAACATTAAGTCAAAACTGTCACATGACACTGTTGAAACACTTAATTCTCCTGTTCAATACATTGGCTGGTCTTGCAAGACTATCAGTTCCCTTGTTATTTCATTCTCTATGATGGCAGTACTCTCAAATAGGAATGAAATAAATATTATTCTAGTCTAAAACAGTAAGAACCAAGGAATTAATCAGATGAGTTAAAAGAAGATGGCAGATAGATATTGAATAACAAAGCAAACGTATTCTTTAGAATACAATGAATTTGTAACTTAAGTCATTATTAAAGTTATATATTATATATTAAAGTTAAAAGCACACAATTTCTTATCAGAGTCTTAAATTTGCCAAAGTCTTTTTCACTGTTAATGAATATTTTCAGTTCCTGAAATAATGTCTCTGAACAAAGAACAAGTCCTAACCTCTCTCATATATATATAAATAATTAAGCAGCACTTTCTCTAGTTGTAAGTAGTTTTATTCCAGTAAGGCTGCTTCCTCAAAAAGTCAAAGTTAGGGGTGGAAACTGATCTTGAGGCGACTTGAAAACTCCAATAATCACTTTTGCCTTATTGATGAAACAACTTGTATCAAAAGACAATGAGCTATAACTGCTGGAAACCTGCTGTGTTTGAGATCCACTAGGAAAGAGTAGGAAATGTTCTTTTCTGAGCCTTGCTTTAAGGACCCTTCAGAACTCTTTATGCCTAATAGAGAATTGTTCTAACTGAATGCATGATGTTTGAAACATCACACACCCTTTTTTAATGAAAGGTAGTTTTTCTCCTTACCTTGCTGAACAAAGGATCCATACACAAACCACATGGAGTTGTAGAGTGTGGTAGATGCCATCGATCCCATTTGTAAGCGTGGGGGATTAAGCCAGTTCAAGAGGTAGACCAATAGGCCCACCAGAAGGACTGTTCCAGCAATGCAGGCCCATAGAGACAGGTCAAATGGTGCCAGGCAGGCAAACATATCCACTGTCTTTTCAGCCCTTCGGAGTAGGACCCCCACTGAGTAGTCCATATAACGTGTTGTGAAGTCCACCACATTCTCGCGGTCTGGGGTGATGGTTAAAGCAGAAATCCCTATGTCAGCTCTCTGAGAAAGAAAAGAAATGCATTCATTAGTAGTGTGAAAACAATTTGATCTACAGCACTTGAGCTTGCCTTAAGGAAAAAAAATTAGTTGCCTCAGGCAACACCTTGAGACTTTCTTTATAAACTGAAAAGACTAGAGAGACTTCTCATTGATGAGCTTTGTGTGAATTTCGCATTTCTTACTGCAAATCCTGCTCCATCAGAGTCGAGCAAATTATCTTGTTCATATTATCAGTGCATGTGAAATCAGATACAGACAACACATGAAGAAAATTGTCTCCTTTTCCTTGAATCATTTACCAAAGCCATCATTGACATAGCACCAAAGAAAACCTTTACACAAAGTATTCTAAGAAAATGTTTCCAAAATATTTAATATGTTCCTAATGTGTGAATTATTAGGTAGGCTATTTGGAAACTTCTGTGTGACATTTTACCCCTGGTTTAAATTTCTCTGAATAAAAATTTATCTTATTAGACTCTAAATATAAGAGAGTTTATTAGAACCTTCACAGCATTAAGTTACAGTATCACATTCCAGAGGTTTCTACCAGAATTCTGTTGTTTAAACTTCAAAAACATTTCAATGACAACTAATGATTAAGAAGGCAGATAGTTTTTCTTGAAGTTATAACCCCTTTTCTCAGAGTCTCTTCAGAGTCTCAGTGATTGCACTCAGAACTATAGCACATGTTATTTTATTTATTTTAGACCCATCACACATTTTCAGTAAAGCACAGAATAAATGACTTCACATTTATATTCTTTGATATGAGAATACTTATTTAAATATCTAATAGATGCATCTTACTTGAAATAATAATTTGTAGCTATGATTAAAGCTGTTGGAAGTCCCTTCTAGACAAATACAATCATCAGTAAGCTGCATGTTGAATAGTTTCTAGTTTTTTCTTTCTTTCTTTCTTTTTCATGAAAAAGTGTAGAAATGTATTTTATAGCTTTTGGGGACCAAGAAAAAAGTAAAGAAAAGTAACAGGCTAAGTAAAATATTAAATCAACCGAGATTCATATATCTCTGAAGTAATAATTCTCTTAAAAATATTCTAGCTGGGGGCTGGAGCGGCTCAGCGGTTATGGCGCTTGTCTGCCATGCATGGGGATGTGGTTCAAATTCCAGCACCATGTACAGAATGAAGTGTCGAAGCAACAAAAGCCACATGCAAAAACTAAATAAAATTGCTTTTCTATTTCTCCCTCTCACTGTCCCTCTCTCTTTAAAAATGAAATTGTAGCTCAAGTTAAGCACTGTGTGACATGTCTAAATGTACCTATCTGTGTGTGTGTATGTGTGAGCATGCGTGCATGTGCACAAGTGTGCACACAAAGTTCACATCTGTTTGTTGGGAGTCTTAGTACTAAGTACTTAAATAACATTTTCACTTAATCCTGACAATGAGCTATGAATTCTATATTTTATTCTCTATTTCATATGCTGAGAAACTAAGGCTAAGACATTAAGTTACTTGTTCAGTTCTCAGTTAATAAGTACAGAGGCAACTATTTAAGGTGGTTTTCTTTGTCCAAAGCTTGTGTTCATAACTGTTTTACTATGTTACAGGTATCATCATTAATTTTCCAAATGACCAATATTGAGGAAGTCAGGTAACAAGATTTAGGATATATTTTCTTCTTCAAAGAAAAAGAGATTGAAATTTCGCTTTTTAAAAACTGCACTATTGGGGCTGGAGGGGTGGCTCAGCGGTTTCGGCACTTGCCTGGCAAGCACGAGGACCCGGGTTCAAACCCCAGCACCACATACACAACCAAGTGTTGGAGCAACGAAGGCCATGTGAAAAACTAAATAAAGTTGTTTCTCTCCTTCTCTGTCTCTCTCACTGTCCCTCTCTCTTTAAAAAAAAAAAACTGTACTATTTACATTGCTGCAAGGCCATATTTATATATGAACTACAGTTTACAATTATTTAATGAAAGGCATTAAGCTTACTAATACTATATGAAAATGAACTTGTAGAAAAATAATTATTATTGTTTCTAAACATATTTTAATTTTCTTGTAGTTACATAGTGGGAATTGGATCTTTTCAGAATGGAAATCTACCCTAGGTCCTTAGCTCTCACCCCTGCCTCTTCTGAGCTTTGGTTTATCTATTTGTGAAATGAATGTAACTAGATTTAGCACCGCTATTGTGAGCTGATTCGTTTATCTTGATCTTAATGGTTAATAAATAACTCTCCAAAATTCAATTAGGCTCTCAGAAGGTGCATTTACTTTTTCAGATTTGCAAAGTACTATGGATCAGTAATTTACTAATTGGTGCACTAGTGACCCAAAGCATTTAATGACTCAATCAGAGTCAGAAACGTCCACCTAAGGAGGAATTTACTGACGATATGTTGATTTAATATTT
>PVKS010039316.1:0-17352 GCA_004027875.1 Aplodontia rufa | reverse complement strand
CTCTGAACTTGATCATAGGAGATCCAACCACCCAGAAAAAGTAACTGTTATGAAACTTCTTCAAAAACAGTGATCGCTTTCCCCCTGCCATAATTCTGAAGGGTATGGACAGGTATGAATATTATTTGAGTAAAACAAGTAGCCAAATGTCTTCACTCATTTGTTTACTGAATACCGGGTAAATAAATGCAAAGCTACTTTGTTAGACACCATGCGGGATACAAGGGTGAAACAGGGATCCTGTCTTCAAAGGTTCTCTAAGCAGGAACCCCATCATCCTGTTAATAGAGTAGGATTTGAGAATATGGGTCTAGAGAGTTAAAAATCTTAATATGGCCAATGGCACCCAAATAGAAAATCACCGGGCTTAATCCTTAAAAGAGGATATGTCACTACAATTATCTACATAAGCAACAGGCATAAAAATGTTAATAGTGTTTCTCTCCTCTCTTTATATGTACATGGATTTCATTATCATTGGAAAAATTACAAATTGCTGGGTCATTTAGATGCATTACTGTGCTTTTAGGAAATTGTTCCTGGTTATGAAATTCTTTTAATCAACTCCACTTTCAGATTTGCAGCATAGGCTTATTCTTAACAGGTAAGTGTTCTTTTTAGAAAAATATGCAACAGATATGGCACAACAGACATATAATATTCTTAGAAATGGATTAGTTTGAATCATAATTAAATTTTCTGTTATTGTACTTGGACTTTATTCTTCTAGTAATTTCTGTGTCCACACTGAATTTTTAGAAAAGTGAAAGTAATCAGTTATTTACAAATTTTCAAAGATCATTAACATTCTTGTTACATATTTTCAGGTTTTGCATTTGGTGTTTTGAAGCTGTTAGTTTATATTTCCCCTAATTTTTTTAGATTTTCCTAAATACCAGCAACTTGTTTTTCAACATATAATCACAAACCAACCACATCACAAAGTTCTATAATATCTGATAAGTGCCAGAGCACAGGAAAAAGACAAGAATCAAAAGGAAGAAAATAGATTTTAGAGTTGGTCTAATCAGGTGCCCTGTAAGATCTCTGCCACCTCCTGTGTGACCCCAGCTGAGATACTTAATCTCCCGAGCTTCAGTTTGCTTTTTGCACAATGGGGATAAAATGTATATAGGTTGTTATGAGGATTTAGTAGGATAATTAGAAAGCAGAGAGCCTTGTACATAATAGACATTACTTAACTAATGCCTTTGTTTCCTCCTAAAAACAACGATAAAGCTCAGGACTTGATCATTAAAACACACAAACACAATGGAGTTCTACTCAGCAATTAGAAACAACAATATTGCAGCCTTTGAAGATAAATGGATGGCAATGGAAGAAATCATGCTGAGCAAAGTTAGCCAAACCAAGAGAGTCAAGGGTCTAATGTTTTCCCTCATTTGTGGAGGCTGGAGCTAAACCCAGGCTTGGGGAAAAGGTAGACAAACTCATGTATTAGACCCACCAAAAGTATACTGACTCATAACCTAGGGGAACCATAGACATGTAGGTGGGGGAGGGAGAAAGGGAATGATCTAGAGAGACAATCCACAATGTAGCATATGCTTTAACTCCCTGAGAAATCAAATAATACTTATACTATCATTTAATTCTGGAAAATTTACAATCATGTATGTGTGTATATATATATACAGAGAGACATTTATATCTCTAATAGGGGTGTAATATACAAGAATCAAGAATCAAGAAACTGGGAAGTGGGCATTGTGGGGGAAACTATGATTTAAGACCAAATGGATATCATTGTCACTTCATATGCATTTAAGATTATCCAACAATTCAACTCCTTAATAAAAGTTAAAAAAAAAGAAGGGAAAAAAAACCCCACACAAATAGCTACAATAGCAGACTACTCAGGTCCCCAACCAACTTTTCTGACACTGTCAAGAAGAAGATTTTGCACTTCTCTCATTTCTTCTTAATGAAAAAATGCACCCAAATAGGAAAAATGAAAATTTGAGGATATACTCATCCGTGATTTCATCATCCTAGTACCAGGACTATTTCCATTTTTGTCGTGGTCTGGCTTTTATACAACACAGTCACATTTTCTCCAAGCCGCAACCAGGGTATGTTGATCTTGGCATAATCTCTTTAAAGGTACCAGTAGATTTATTCCAGGTGATAGTGGGAAGCAGCTGGAGATGAGAGAATGGAAGGCTGTGGGGGTGTAAAAGTTCTCTTATGATATTGTTCAAATCTTTCTGCAGCACAGAAACTCCACAAAGAACTCCTCTGCAGTTTTTGTTACCCAGGGGCTGTTCCTTTAAATTGTTTGACGTCAGAGACGGAATGCTATAGCAACAGTCTGTCAAACTGGAATTAACTCAAAAGAAAGATGGGGGTGGGGAGAGGAAAAATGCTCCCAGGCGGTACTGACTTCAGAGGAAGCAATTTGGATAGATGTATTTATTTTATGACATTTTAAAACATAAAACACCCAGAGAAATGTGAAAAAAAAATTCGATTGAGATGCACGTGATGTTTGACTCACGCAGAGAAGAGCGACTTGTCAGGTTAAATGGAAGGCCTTCCGGTTTTATCAGTGACAATAGTGACAATAACTTCCAAGAACTGATCATGTATTTAGAGGCAGGCTACGTGCAAACATTATGGCATGTAATATTTTTCAGCACCTTTACGAGGCAGGTATCACCGTTCCTATTTTGCCAGTGCAAAACTTATGCTTAGACAGGTTAGGCGGTCACATAAAGAGCGTGGTGGGACTGGGACTGCAAAGCAATTGTGTATGGCTCTGGGCTTCAGTTCACTTTCCTACGATTGAGAATTCCGGAATGTTAAACCTAAACAGGACCTGGGGGTCTTTTAGCTCAACCCTTCTATCCTGCCCAAGAGCAAACAGGCGCCTGTGTAGGGTCAGGAAGGAAACTGATCACAGTACTTAGACGGGCGCTCCTCTTCGGAGTGCTCCGGCATCCAGGCGCCGCACCAAGAAAACGAAACTGCCCTGGAGTTAATGTTTTTCTTCTCCTTCTGGCAGGAAACAAGAAAGAAAATAGGAAGCAGAAGCTGCGCGCGGCGCCCGCTCCCTTCGCCCCCCTGCTCGGGTCCCGCGCGCTCCAAGGTTCGCACGCGCCCGCGGCGCGCCCCCGTCCGCCTCCAGCGCTCTTGGTGCCTCGCGCCGCGAGCCACGTCCCCGCCCCGGTCCCGCGCGCCGCAGAGTTGGCGGCTGGGCGGAGTGGCTGGGTGTGGTCGGCGGCTCTGGGCGGCTCTGGGCTCCTTGGTGCGCTGTGCTCCGCTCGCCCGCTCCGCGTTCGAGGGCCAGCTGAGCGCACAGCGGACCCGATCAGCGCCAGCTCGACGCGGGCCAGAGCTCCCTCCAGGTAGGTGTTTAGAGCACCAGCTGCCACTCGTCTTTGCGCCTGGCTAGGGGATCCCGGACTTCCCGCAGGGGGCGTGAGGACCGCAGCTGCGGATCCCGGCCCGGGTGGCGGCGCGGGGCGGGCAGGGTTCCTCCGGACTCCCGGACCCGGCCCTCCAGGCGGCGAACACCGCCGGAGAGGGACGGGGCGGGCGCACCCTGGCTGCGCTCAGCTGCCGCGCTAGGAATGCACTCTCCGCCACCATCGTGGGCGCTTCGTGCGCTGATCTGGCCGCTCGCTTAGGGTGACCCCCTCCCCAGGTTCTTCTCCACATCTGGAGGCCTCCTCCCGGGGACTCGGCGCGAGCTCCTGTTTGCCCACAAAGACAGCAGTTATCCGGGACTGCCCGGGAATGTTATTGACTGGAGAGCGCTGGGAAGCTCATAAAACTTCTCCGCTAAGTACTAAATGAGCCCTGTAGTTTCGTGTCAGATTTATTTTCGAAGTGATATAATGCCCAGCGGTATTTTTTGCGGGGGCAGAATAATGGATTTTGAATATTCACAAGTTCCGTACAACCACAATGAGAAAGTGTTTTCCTTTTCTCTTCGCATCCTTTTCTTCTTCAAAGCACAAATGATTGCCTTAGATTTTGACATTTACTGTATTCAGTAAGGGCAGATTGAATTTCCAAGTTTTAAACCAGGCTTTCATTTGTTTATAGAAGCAGTGCTTTGTTCTTTTGCATCTCTCCCCCTTCCCCTTTCTCCTATTCCTTCCCTTTTTCTTTCGGTAAAGGATGAGGATGTATCTTACTCTTCAGTCACTGTCAGAATAGCCAGGAGTACGGATTAGCACACTACCAGGAAGTTTTTTTTTAAGACATTCAAATTTAATTGTTGACTATCAGGCCATCTTATTGTTGCAAACTGAGACTGTGACCTGTGTAAGTACATCTTCTAGGAGAGAGTGCACACTGCTTATACAAGATGAGAGAGAAGTCATTTCTAGGGGACTGACTATATACATTTAAAATCGAATGCTTTAACTCTCAATACCTTTTCATAGTCTTTAGCGGGGAGCTTTTGGTTTATCACTGATACTAGACTGAAAGCTTGTTGCATGTTTCAGTATTTGATTAAAGATCACTTAAGATTTTGAATGTTGCCTTTTGGTTTGAAGGTGAATTTGAAACTGAAATAAAAACCTGTAAATTTTTTTATTGAACATTGTCAACCTTCTTATGTATACGCATTTATAAGATTATAAGACAGTATGGTTTGTGATATATTTTGGTTCATCTCTTTGCGAACCCATAGACTTTGCATAGGAAGATATTCTGAGTTGTTGTAACCTGTAACTTTTTTTTATATAAATCCTTTATGTTTAAGTATGTCAGCACTTATTTTTACACTTCAAAAATAGACTCTGGGGAAATTTCTGAATTAAAAATTGGAACTAAGTATTGGACATTTTTCTGCCCCTACCAAATACAGCCTGAGATGGTGTGATTTCTCTGATTTCTTTCAGGCATGTTATTAAAGTTGGGTGGCTGTTTCTTTACCTTGTGAATAGTTTAGTCTGCATTTATTATAGAAATTGCTTACTAAACATCTATCTTGAGCCAGTGACAGTGCTATACTTTATTTATATCTCAATAGCTTGGGAAAAGGGAGACTATCCACTTTTATAGGTAGGGAAACTGTGCCTGTAAGTTGTTATGGAACTTGCCAATGGTCATGTAGCTGTTTAATTCAACTGGGGTTCAAGGCAGGCTCTGTCTCTGAAGTTCATGTGCTTTCCTTTTAACTTAGTGCCAAGGCATGAAGACTAATGTGCAATTACTCATTAGCATAATGCATAACCTTTCCAAAACATGCCAGAGATGTGTGTTGGTTTTTCCAGCATGATCCGTACTGTTTATCCACGTTATTGTACGGCTAAGCCATTCTCTCACTCTACTCCTGGTTAAACATATTATTCAAAGTTCAAAACCTCCCTCTTGCTAGAATATATCTTACAGACATTGATAGGTAATGATGACTTAACTTCCAAAGCAACCACCCATTTTAAGATGGATTCTCTAGAAACACAGATACAACTAATTTGTAAGGTTACAAACAGAATGATGATCTATTTTGGAATATGGGAACCCTTTGATATCCCTCAAGTTAAACCAGGAGATATTTTGATAGATTTTTTTTACCCTTGGAATTTTACCCTTGGAATTATTCCTTCTCCCCTGTGTTTTCAATTTTTCAGTTTCTATGGAATCGTTTAGGTTATTATGTAAACATACTGTTGTATCTCCCATTTTATAGTAAAAATTGTTTTGATCCAGTGTTCTACTTTAACGAGTGCCTCACTTCTCTGCTTTACCTTGAGGAAACCTAATTCTTTGACAAAATAAAAATAAATATAGGATAGCTGGATTTGGTGATGCATGTCTGTAATCCCAGTGATTTGGGAGGCTGAGGCAGGATTGCAAGTTTGAAGCCAGCCAGGGCAATTTAGTGAGACCCTGACTCAAATTTTTTAAAAAGGGATGGGATTGTAGCTCTGTGGTGGAGCATCCCAGGGTTCAATCCCCAGTACCACTGAATTTTTAAAAATGAATAAATAGCACAGGATAGGTATCCAGAAGCCAGTTAGTTTCCTACAGGGGGTGGGTAGGAACTGAGTAAACTGGGGTAGCAAAAGGAATGGCATACTGTTTTGTATGGTTTTGAATTCCAGAAACTTGTTTTTCTTTTACATGTTTAACAATAAAATTAATGAAATGGGGGGTGGCTCCAAAATTGAATACAAACAGCAACCTGCTGTATTTCAATGAACGACCTAAACCTCCCCACCAAAAAAAAAAAAAAAAGAAAGAAAGAAAGAAAAAAAAAATCCAAGTAAGTTTTGAGCATAGGACTTTGACTCTATACCCTTAATCTAAAGAGAAAAGAACTGAAAAAAATCTTGAACTCTTGGTAGTAGGCCATTATTTGTACCTTAGAAGGATAGCAATTCTGAACCTATGTTGTGTGTCTTGTAGGACTGAGCAAATTCACTGATATTTTGGGAGTTGAATTTTCACTCTGGGAAAAGAGAACTAAAAATGTGGAATGGGAGAAGGCAGTGAAGAGCACTCTGGTGTTGGAGTGGGATTCACAGCATCTATATGAACACATGATTAATATATATGCATGTGTGCCCAGATGCATATGTGCATAATATGTTTCCTGGCTCTGTCTGGTGAAAAGGCCCAGAGTAGCAGTGCACACAACTAATGTGCTTATCTGAATGACTGATTCCAGAGTGGGAACAGGAAGTATAAGATGAGCCTTGAACATTTTGTGCCACAGAGTAAGACAGTATTTTTTTTAAGTGGGCATGTTGGGGTGCTGGAGTGGTGGCTCGGCGGACACCGCTTGCCCAGCATGCGCAAGTACATAGTACGTGGGTTCAAACCGCAGCACCCACGTATACAACTGAGTGTCAGAGCAACGAAAACCATGTGAAAAACTCAGTAAAAATTGATTCTCTGTCTGTCTATCTTTCTCTCTCTCCCAAGTCCTTCTCTCTTAAAAAAAAAAAAAAGTGGGCATGTCAGAGGAAATATGAGTCTGTTGTGATGGCACTCGTTGTAGTCCCAGCTACTCAGGAGGCTGAGTAGGGAGGATTCCTTAACCCCTGAGTCCAAGAACAACCTGAGCCAACAGAATATAGATATCAGTTTAAAGGAGTTCCCAGTGGCCAAATCTGAGGAGATTTGAGCATTGAGATGAATAATGATGGTAATATAGTATAATCCGATGAATAAAAGGAGAATTCACAAGTCTGTGAGGGTCTGCATAATCATCTGATTGGCCTCCTGCGCGTCTCCCTAACCTCATCTTCTGCCCCTCTCTGTGTGGGTCACTGTACTGTAGCCTACCATCTTCCTGCTGTGGATCCAACATGTCAGGATAGTTTCTGCCTCAGGACTTTTGCTTCTGACTCAAATGCTTTTCCCATTTTAAGACATGGCTCATTTTCTCACTTCATTTGGCTTTACTTGGATTAATTAATTTAAAAATGAACTTCCTTGTCACTCTCTAACTTCTTATAGCTTTCTGTTTTATCCTGGGGATTTAGTCCAGAGGCCCTTTACCACTGAGCCACATTCCCAGCCCTTTCTATTTTTTATTTTGAGACAGGGTCTCATTAAGTTGCTGAGGCTGGCCTTGAACTTGTGATCCTCCTGCCTCAGCCTCCCAAGTCTCTGGGATTACAGGCATGCACCTCATGCTGGCCAACTTCTTATACTTTTTTTCCTCCCCTATTTCCCTACATGGTACCTATCTGTATTTAAAATCATGTAATTTGTTTGTGTGCTTTACTATCTTATCTCCCATGCTGATACAGAAGAAAGTATCATAACTACGGAACTTCTGTTTGTTTCGTTTACTTCTGAATCTCTAGAGCCTGGAATATTCCTGGGACTCATACTTGTTGAACTAAATGCGTGAATTCATATTTGCCTGCTGTTTTGCTGTATATTAGCCAAAGCCTTTTCAATTAGGCAAGATAGTTTCCAGAGGATTCTACAGCACTAATGCTATTTAAGATCTTTTGATGAGGCTGTAAACACTTCTCTGGAAGCCGGTACACATGGTTACATCCTCACCTTTCTTTCGTCTGCCCTCTGCTGGAGGTAATACTAATAAGCAGCAAATCGAAAGACTAGGTCAGAAGGAAAAGTCGAAAATGGAAAAACCTGGATCACAAACTGAATAAATAACTTAAAAAATTGAACCAATTTGGAATTTCTAATTTAAGGTATGCCTCCAGATTAATCATACGATTGAAAAGAATTAAAAGAGCTAAGGCTGAAAAAATAAATCATCCAAAATATTTTGATTACTTAAAAATACTTCCTACTCAAATACACTGTTTTTTTTTAAACATTTTAATATTTCTCCACTGCTGTTTCAAATACTTCTTTTTCTCAATGGTAGTAATAATTCCAGCTAGCCCCTGGTAACTCTGCCGTGTGTCTGTTCACACATGTAGCTGGAGAATCCAGCGTTCAAACCCTAACAGCTACGTTCTAGAGGTGCTGCTCCTCGTGCCTCACTACCTCCTTCCTGCTGATGTCGCATGGATGGAGCAGCGCTTTAGTCAGGGTTTCCATTGCTGTGACCAAAAGACTTGACAAGAACAAGTTACAGGAGGAAAATTTTTATTTTGGCTCATGGTTTCAGGAGGTCAGTCCATGGTGGGTTAGGCTGAGCACTGTGACGGAAGGATGTGGCAGAAGAAAGCAGCTCAGGACATGCAGCCAGGAAGGAGAGAGAGAGAGAGAGAGAGAGAGAGAGAGAGAGAGAGAGAGCGAGCTCGGCTCACCAGGGACAAAACATCAGCCCCACTGGCAGGCTCCAGAGACCTACTTCCTCCAGCCACACCCTACCTGCCTGCAGGCACCACCAGTGAATCCTAGATTACGGCTCTGGTGGTCCAACCATTTCAGCTCAGAACACTCTTGCTCTGTCTCACACGCGAGTCTGGGGGACACCTCATATAAACGATAGCAATCAGGTACCCGAAATCTTTCTTTGGTGTAATAGTTATGAACAAAACATGGTTGATAAGTTAGTTCACAGATGTGTCCCTCAGTACTGTTTTTCTAATATGCATTATGAAGAACTTTTTCCCAGAGTTACTGAGAGATGTTATTTGATCTGCTTTGAAGTAGAAGTTACATGGAAGCGATTTCTATTATTTAAGTGCCACGTTCTTGTTAAAATAGTATAGTTTCCTTAGTGTCCATATTTGATACTTAAGGCAGTATACATCAATTTAGGTTTTTTCCCCCAATTTTGGCTATAGCAGAGTTTGTTCCTATACAGAGTAGTTATTATGTGTAAGGAAAAACTCCCACCAAGATGCTTATTTTATAATTGGTACCTGAAAAGGAAGAATTTATTCAGAGGATATTAATGCTGGAATCTTTGTAAGTCAGTGCTTGAACTCTGATGTTGTCTTCTCTCTTTTATTTTTTTTTTTGATGGGGGACACAGGAGATTGAACCCAGTGCCACATAACCACTGACCCACATCCACAGCTATTTTTATTTTTTGTTTTGAGAGAAGGTCTCACCAAGTTGCTTAGGGGCCTTGCTAAGTTGCTGAGGCTGACTTTGACCTCGTGATCCTCCTGTCTCAGCCTCCTGAGATGCTGGGATTATAGGGATGTACCATTCCACCCAGCTGATGTTCTCTTCTTAACAGCTGCATAATATTTCATTGTATTATGTATCATACCTGCTTTTATATTGATTTGTTTTAAATTTTATAATATATATATAGTTCATGAATATTCTGAAACATCAGTTTCTTCCCTATTGTTTTCAGAAGCCCTACCATTTCTACTCTATCATTTAGCATGTCATAAATTTTCAGCTAAAGAGAAATTGATAGAATCTGTCAATTTTATCAATTTCTCTATAGTTGAAGAAAGTTAGACTACTGCTTTGGGAGAGGTAAAGATAAGAAAAGTCCTTCTCCTCAAAAACCAAACAATCTCTGGGTTTTATGTAACATTTTTGATATTTTTTTAAGAGAGAGAGAGGGATAGTGAGAAAGGGAGAAAGAATTTTATTTAGTTTTTCATGTGGCTTTCCTCACTCCAACACTTGGTTGTGTAAATGGTGCTGGGGTTCGAACCTGCATCCTCGTGCATGCAAGGCAAGTGCTGTAGCTGCTGAGCCACTGCTCCAGTCCTGAATTTTATATTTTTATGGCAACATTTGGCTGTGGCTTGATTCACTTCCTCCCTTCCCCCAGTTCTTATATTGAGTTCATCACCTGAACCCTTTACCCAGGAATTGTTTAAAATATGAAAATTAGCTGTTAGGTAATGCAAAACAAAACCCCCAGTAACGCAGGTAAAGCTGAATGAGGCTTTGTTGTCTAAATGGCATATGACATAGATTACATACATTATATTTAAGATAGTTAACATGGCTTACAGTGGCTGGTTTTTATTGAGGAAATAATTTAACATATTTTCTAGAATTCTCTAAATTAGGTTACTTATTTAAATGGAGCATGGTTGAAAGGCAGTTGCATAAAGAAATTGAAATTTGTCAGCATTTTGTAGATCTATGGTATGTGCATTTTGTAGAATGGGTTTGTTCTAAGAACTAAAGTGTTACCATAAATAGCTTTGAATAGTGCATGCACGTAGTAAGCGCTCAGTTGATGTTATCTCTTGGTTTGATAACTCCTGCTTAGATCTTGTAAGTTTAGGAGTTCTCCTGCTTTTGTGCTTGGAAATCCTCCTCATCTGTATTACAGGTCAGTGATCTCTTTTCCACAATTTAGAAATCCAAAATGTTCTCAAAACTTCAGGCTTTTATCCTCATGAATAATTGTGTTAAAACCCTATATGACCTGAACTCATTTTGTGGCACCATGTGATCTGAAATTGTTGCTATTTGTCCATGCCAACTGTGAACATGCTTACATTTTGCCGCAGAAATGTCAAGTCCTTGGGGCTGGAGTGGTGGGTGGCTCAACGGTTATGACTCATGAGCCCAAGGACCTGAGTTCAAATTCCAGCACCACATACACAATGAAGTGTTGGAGCAATGAAAGCCACGTGAAAAACTAAATAAAATTGATTCTTTCTTTCTCTCTGTCTCACAGGTCAAGTCCTGATTATGTTTATGTGGGTTGCCACAGGGCCCCCTTCTGGTATTTTGCCATATATGGTGAACTCTTTATTTTTTAACCTGAAAACAGGGAACCTGTTTTTTGTTTTTGTTTTTTTGTTTTTGTTTTTTATTTAGAAGGACAGTGAGAGAGAGAGAGAGACAGAGAGAGAGACAAAAAGAATCAATTTTTCTTCAGTTTTTCACATGGCTTTCGTTGCTCGACACTTAGTTGAGTACCTGGGTGCTGGGGTTTGAACCCGTGTACTTGCGCATGCAGGGCAAGCGCTGTAACCGCTGAGCCACCACCCACTGCTGCAGCCTTGGAACCTGTTTTTTTAACCTGAAAATTCTGAAGCACATCTGGCCCTAAGGTTTATTTAGGGTAGTGAATTATGGGTCTATGTGTGGAAACATTTATAGGTCTGTCTTCCATTTTGGATTGTAAATTCCTTGAGACCTGGGTCTAAGTTTTATTCATATGTAGCCCCTGTTCCTGGCACATTTGGTAAATGTTTGATGAGAGAATAAACAGGTAGAGTGTAAAGGCTGGGTGAAGGGAAAGAGCCTGAGAGTAGTGCCTTCTTTATTTCCTGGAACATAAAACAGACTGCTTCAGTTCATTAGAAGGTGAATTGTTAACTTAAAAATGCTCAGAGTAATGGGTGACACAGTAGCAAAATAACAAAATGCAAAACCTCGTGCTCTGTGCTACAATTCCAGTATCTCCAGCTTTTTTTCCTGCCTGATCCACTCACAGCGTGCAGCTGTAGGTTACTGGCTGACTTCTTGAGACAGATAAATATGGTGACTTCTGTATATGGAATACTTTGTATGGGTGGGCTTGTGTGTTTTTACATTCCTTGGTAAGAGTGCTTACAAAAGCTTTAAAATGCCTTGCCTGGTTCATTATGATTTAAAAAAAATATATAAAGTATAAGAAATGTAACTCTGGATTGCAAAGAGAATATTAGAAAATGTGATTAGCACAACATACTTGAAATTAACTTTTCAGATGAACAGACTTTTAGGAAGAAAAAGTAGTTTATGCTTAAAATTTTAAAGTACAATTTAAAATATTCTTTCATGGCTGATATGAGCTTTCACGATCAGTGTGAAGTTATTACTAAGAAGGGCTTATCTTTCCTTGTCTCATATAGATTAAAATAGCTGGTGACCAGCACAGCAGTGTAATTGTACAGATGCATAATGCTTTGCTTCAGTAAAAGTTCCGTGGACTGTTAAGATGTGGAGTGAGAAGGCCATTTGAATTATACAGCTGTATTTTTTTTTGTATTTTATTTAACAAATTGGCTCGGATACAGTGGCTCATTGGTATCTTTCGATATGTGTAACTGGTACAGCTGAACTTTTAAAAGATAACTGATATGCTGCTTTCTGTTCAACTTAACAATGCTTTCACTATATAATAGTCATTTAAAATGTGTTAAATGGATCAAATATTCTTGCTGAAAAGAAACTTAACCAAGACATTATAGTCTGAAAATCAGTACACTTATTTTATCAAACGATTTCTATTGAATTATTATTTTAAAATTGCTTTTGCGACTTCAGTGCCATTTCAAGGATAAATTGTTATTGACAGCTACACTTTGACCTTGAACAGAAATCACCATTGGTGAAATTCTTTGACTTTTAAACTGTATCCTTTTGATTTTTTTTAAAGGAAGGTAGGATTGGCTCATTTATATCTTTTATTCCTTTTTATCTTTCTTTCTTCCCAGGAGGGTAGATTCTTAATTAGCTGGCTGAAGATATAGAACCCTGGGAAACATAAATAAATATTTAAGAAATGAGTGGATCAAAGAGCCACAAAGACACAGGGAAAGAATAGTTACGTACAGGGAGAGTGAGGAAGCAGTGCGATCCTAACAGCCATAGGAATGATGTTTAAATAAGAAACAAGGATCAACAGTTATTCAGCAGATCCCCGTGAGATACCACTTGAAGAGAGGGAGCAGCAGAGTGCTCTGGAGCCTGGGTTTCAGTCATGTGCGCTTCCAACCCCAACTCTACCTCTAAAGCTAAGCAAGGTATTGAACTTGGCCAAGCCTCACTTTCTTTTTTCTTTCCTTTTAATTTATTCCATTCTATTTAATTCATTGTTAGCAGTGGACTTCATGTGCAAGAGTGAGGTTAATTATAAATAGACTCATCTTGTCAGGTGTGGTGGTTGTGCTTGGCATTCACACATATATTTATATTTGCTTACTTAATAACATGTGAACAACCGTGAAGCAAGTCCCCAACCCAAGAATTAAAAAAATAGCAACCGCTGGGCACAGTGGCCCACACCTGTAAGCCCAGCAGCTGAAGCAGAAAAATCAGAAGTTTAAAGCCAGCCTCAGCAACTTAGTGAGGCCCTGAGTAACTTTGTGAGACCCTGTCTCAAAATAAAAAAATAATAAAATAAAAGGGCTGAGGATGCTGTTCAGTGGTTAAGCTCTCCTGGGTTCAATCCCTCATACCAATAAACAAAAAAGCAAATAAAATAAAAAATTAGCAACTACCTCTCTGTTTCTTCCTCCTACAGTTTTATCATCCTCTTGCTAAAAAAAAAAAGTTGTATTAAATTTACACATCTTAAATAATGTTATTTAGCTTTAGTTTTTGAGTTTGCCAAAGAGATGTTTATGCTGGAACATTTTTTTTCCCCTCAACATTATTTTTAGGATTCATCTGTGTCGTTTCTAACTAGTTGTTTGTTTTCATCACTTTATAATAATTTGCTGTGAAAACGATACAATTATCCATTCCATCAGTGGGCGTTGGTGTTCTAGTTCATTATTTCAGGTAGTGCAGTGTGAACAGTTGTATGTGCTTTTGAGTGCATGCACTAGACTTTGATATACGGAAGGGGAATTTATCAGGTTGAAAAATAAACATATCATCACCTTTGTTGGATATTACCACTTTGCTTCCAAGAGAGTTACGCCACCAGAATATGAGATATTATTTTTTTCTGTAACGTTGCTAACTCCCAGTTAAATTAAAAACATTTGGCTAATCTAACAGGTGTGAAGTTATATCCTATATTTTAATTTACATTCCCCTTACTTCTGAAGTTGAGTTTCATTTCATTTGTATATTGGCTTTTAGAGTTTTTCCTACTGTGATTTATCAATTCATATTTTGCACCCTTTCCTGTGGGAATGTTAGGGGTTTATTTTTTTTTTTGTTAATTTGAAGGAATTGTTTGTAAAATTCTACATACTAATTCTTTCTTTGAATTTTAGCTTGTAACTGTCTATTCACAGTCCAAGGCTTAGTTTTTTGGGGGTTTTGGTTTTTTCTTTCTTTCAGGGGTAGAGGAGAAAATACACTGCACCTTATCTAGAGGAAGTTGCTAGCTCTTGTGGTTGACCGTTTTTTTCTTTCTCCTATTTTCTTATATTTAGGGATAATTGTAAAAATCAGCTGCAGTGAAATAAATAAAAAATTATACATAGATCAACTGCAGCAGATATGTTGTGTGGAGTGGGGTGCAGCTAATCATTGAGCTGTTAGTAAGCCTTTTTGGGAGGTTCTGTTTTCGTATGTTGGAAGCTTAAAAGTAAAAGAAAGAAAGCGTGTTTGAGGGTTGGTGCCCATGCACCAGATCTAGATCCCTGCGAGACATCCTACTCAATTTCCTGTTTTACATATATACATATATATAAGCAGTGTTGATGGAAAGTTTAATTTCTGTCTCTAACGGGTTCCTCTGTCATTAATTCAAGGAAAGTCTGGTCAGTGAGAGATTATTTTTGGCTTTCTCCCTTCTCAGACTGAGATCTTGATTACTTTAAGCTTTAAATAAGGAAGACTCTGAGCTGATTTGTGCTGCAGCTAGTCTGCCTGGCTAGGATCCACTGGAGGATGGCTTCAGTGGTGGGTGACTATCTTGCCATTTCCACTCGCAATCTTGGTTTCCATGTTTTTTGTTCCCCGTATTGGGTTCACCTCGTTTTAGAAACTATCTTGCCACTTCCCTGATTTCCACTTTTTATTAAACTGAATATACAGGAACTGCAGGTAGGCAAGTACTAGATGTCTCTGTTTTCTGTTGGTCAAAATAAGTGCTGCTTAGAGGACTTTATCTCTCATTTGAGCATGCTTTGGATGTACAATTTGAGGGAGCTACTTACTAAATTATACCTGATGCAAAAATATCATTCCCAGGAATTCTAAATTATTATAGTTACATACACACATCAATACACAGCTTGCCCACTTCTTTGGATCTCCACTTTCAGAAAACAATTTCGTAGGACTTCTGTGCCATCTTATGGCCTCATTTTACCCTAGATAACTTCTAGGCTTGTTTGCGAGTTGATGCTAGACTCACACTTTATTGGTACTCTAAGGAATCCAATAGTTGTTGGGCGAGAAGAAAAAATTAACATGGGAAATCTATGTAGTCAATATGTACTCTCTCCTAATTTTTTTTTAAAGAATGAAAAGTTAGTTCCTCTCTTTAGTAGCAGAAAGGGAAGAGAAGGGAATGGCAGCTTTGACCTTATCCAAAGAAAATTTGCGGCTGTCTGGCACTAGCATCACAAGGATTCTGGTTTTGCAGCTTAGAATCATTTCTCAGACAGTCTCTTGCTTTGCAGCTGCCCACTCCCTTTCCATCATGCCTGCTTGAATAGCCTAAGTCTGCTAGACAGGAATACAGCTGGAGAATCCAGAATTTTACAAGAGGAAATTGGGTCATGTGTAGGCAGCTCTCTTTCAAAGTACTTAATGAAGAGAAGGGATTATAGGTGATAGTGAGATGTGCAATCAAGGATTTTTTTTTTGTAAAGAAAGAGAAAAGGGTTGTTTTGGCTCACAGTTTTAGAGGTTCCAGCTGATGATAATTGGTCCCATTTCCTTGTACCTCTGGCAAGGTGCACATCACCGTGTAAAGGTGTGGCAAAACAAACCACTCACCTTATCAGCCCAGATGCAAAAGGGGGAGAGGGTGGCCTAGGGTCCAATAATCCCCTTCCAAAGGGGCCATACCCCCGGTGACCTAAGGACTTCCCATAGGCCCCATCTCCTAAAGGTTTCACTCCCTCCCAATAGCATCACACTGGGGTCTGGGCCTTTACCACATAGACCTTTGGGGGACACTTACCCAAACTATAGCATTCCAGCCATGACCTCCAAAGGTTCATGTCCATTTCACAATGCAAAATGCACTCAATCTATCCTCAAGAGTCCTCAGAATCTGAACTGTTCCAGCATTGCTCAAAAATCCAAGTCCAAGTCTTCTTCAAGACTCCGGGCAAACCAAATGTGAGACCCCATAAAAATACAGAAGAAAGTTACATACTTCCAAAATACTATGGTAGGATAGGCACAGGGCAAACATTCTTATTTCAAAAACTTGGAATAGGAAAATAGTAAGGAAGCGTCAGCGTAAAGCAAGACCAAAATGCAGGAAAATCCTAAAGCTCCATGTTCGGCATCCAGGTCCCACTGTGACAAGATGTGGGCTCCCAAGGACTTGGGAAGTTCCATTCTTACAGCCTTACTGGATGCAGCCCACATTGCCACTCTCTTGGGCTGACCTTGTTTGCTGCCGGTAGCTTTCCTTGACTAGCGTGGCCTTCGGTGGTCTCCTTTGCAGCTTGAGCTTCACTCTCACCTCTGCATTACACAGTGCCCTACTGAAGGCCACTTGTTCAGATTCTGACCCCATAGCACACTGCCCAGCTACTCAGGCTTTCCTTTTAAAATCTTGGTGGAGGTTTCCATGACCATAACTCTCACATCCTGCATGCTTGCAAAACCAGCATCACATGGATGGAACCAGACAGCAGAGCTGTACCTGGTTCCACTTGAACACAGCTGTGGAAGCCTCTGACCGCTTTCTCCACCCCACCACCACCACCACCCTTTTTTAAGGGAGAGACACGGGCATGCTTAACTGCTGATGGTAAGGATCCAGTTGAAAGTCGGAGGCTCCCTGCTGATTATTTGCTGAATGAAACAATGAAGTCATACTCCCCCACTAGATAGATTACACTGTTAACACCTGAACACTCTGAACCCACTGATATACTGTAGGATGAAGTCCTTAGATCACCTAGGAGGCTTCTTGCCATATACATGAATCGAACTTGAATGAATTCTGTCCTATCAATCTGACTTCCAGTTTACAGGTAGTATAGAGGACAAAGAGACAAGTTAACAATATCATAAAGAAATAAGCAGAAAGTGGGGCATTCTGAGGACAATGACAGTCTCTCTAGTGAATCAATGTCATAATGAAAAGACACAGGATATTTCTAGATGGAGAACCTTAAGAGACATGATAAAAGGTATTATGTAGTC
>PVKS010039315.1:0-17360 GCA_004027875.1 Aplodontia rufa | reverse complement strand
AGTGCATGCAGTTTATATAGGCAAAAATTCCATAACTTTCCGCATACATCAAAGGTTACAAGCAAGTTACAATTTACCAGACCACCATCAATAACTCGAAGAGAATGAACAAAGAGAGATGGGCATCAACCATGAAGGAATGCGCACCTGGGTTCGGGCGACGGTCAGTCTACAAAAACAATATAATCAATCTTTTCTGGATAGACCTTTAATTAACCTTCCAGGAACTGACTTGCTATTGACCTTTAAATAAGCTTCCAGGAACTGACTTACTCAAAGGCAGTACTTTTACGTCAGGCCTGTTAACTCCCCACACTAAGTCTTTGAGTAATTACATATAATTTACACTTACAGCATACCCTCTGTCTAATGTTCATTAGCCTTGTGAGGTGAGGGCCCCCCAAGTTGGACAGTGCACCTATATACTATGGGTCCAGGGAATAACTGGCTTTGCTCTATTGAGGACAAAGGACATGAAAAGAAAGAGATATGCTATGATCTGAGTGTTCACATCTTCTAAATTTTATATAATAAACCTAATCATCAAAGTAATGACATTAGGAGGTGAACTTTTGGATCGTGATTAAATCATGATATTGGAATATTTATGAATGGCATTAGTGACCTTATTAGAGAAGCATGAAGGAGCTTATTGCACCTTTTGCCCTTCTTCCATGTATGGAAGAGGCATCTTTTGTGAAGACTAGGCCCTCACCAGACACAAAATTTCCTGCCACCTTGTTCTAAGACTTTGCATCTTCCATAACAGTAAATAATAAAATTTTATTATTTATACATTACTCATTCTACAGTATTTTGTTGTAACATAAATGGAAAAACAATTGCCAGTGGTGCATATCTACTGTCATTGCCCTTGGCTAGTTTTCAGCTCTTTCTCAGAACATTGATGATGTCTTCAATGGTACCGGCTGACCTGTCTCTACACACCATTTTTTCCATGTATCTGATTTGTTCCTTTCTCATTAGTATTATTAGTTGCTGAGTCTCTGGTTTGACAGTGGATCATCCTTTCTTTCAGCAAATTGTTTCCATGCTGTCTGTGCATGTGGATCTTGTCTCTATGCAGTTGCCTGATTTTAGTTGACAATGATGAGGGAACTCTATATTGTGGAACAGAAAGAATTCCAATAGCCAGAATAAAAATTAAAAAGAAAGTAAAAGACAAAAAGGAACAGCAAACTATCTAAGAGCTGTGCCTAATGTTATAAAATGAAGCTAAACTGTGTCTTGGTTGTAAAACAGAAATCAATTTAGAAAGTATTGACTTGGAAGAACTTAATTGCTCATAAAATTAATTTATGGATGACTTTATTTGATGTTTAGAAATAGGAATACAAATGAACAAAAACTGATGTTTACGAATTTCCTTGGCTAGCCAAGAAAAGGTAACTGACGAGAAGAGAAAATTGAAAAAGATGAGAAGGTTGTGGTTGTTTACACTCCCCTGGAAATATCTGTATTAGGTTATAAGCAATGGACAGTTATAAAGCTATTCTACTATATGAATTTTAGACAAGTTTAAAATTACAGGGATACTAATTTAAATTGAATCATATTTTCAGACTTTTCAGTGACTGATGTGTCTTAGAATTGATAAAGATGCATGTGAATTTTTAAACAAAATTAAAGAAAATAATATCTTCTGAAAAAGTTATAGAATAAATAATTTCTCCTTTGTTAAACCTCCCAGAGCCATCAAAGTAGAATCTTCCTGCTGAGATAGTAAAATTGTATTGTAAATTATCAGATAGGCCCAAAAGCAAAGCCAGAGCATTAAAAGATGCAGGATAAGTATTGCTTGTACAAGTGTGTGTGTATGTGTCTGTGTCTTCCTGTTTGGCTGAGACAACAAAAGGATTCTGTGAGATGTCTACAAGAATAAAAAGGAAGTAGAAAAGCTTTGTATCATACAATCAATGTTATTTTTTATATTTTTATAATTTTCATAATGAAATATAAGTTGACATATTACACATATTCATTTGATATAAATGAAATAATGATTTTATTGAACAGTATTTTAGAAATTTAGAATCAAACCTCTATGTTTTTGGAAATAAATAAAAGTACTTATAATGACTTCAATCAATACACAAGTATTTACAACATAGTTATTAATATTCTTACATAGAGTGTTTATGTATATAAGGCAATATTGATGGGTTAGTTTAAATAAGGGTGATAAAAAGTCTTTATTCATTTCAAATTCTGATAATTAGGTATATGAGGACCGTAGAATTTTTTTTAACTCTCTTGATATTTGTATTTTGCTTGCAATGTGTGTAATATTTAAAGTGATATTCAGAAGTAGAACATACTCTTTTTCCAAAATAATGAACTAAAATAATTTTCTAAGTCTACCATTTGCAAATTACTGTGTCAGCTATATTAATAATACTAAGAAAATTAGAAGCATTTCAAAATATATCATACAGACTTAAATGAACCACATTGATTTGAGATACAGTAAAAACTTAATATAACTCAAAATAATAAATCTAACAATAAATATTTACTACTGGAAATATCCAGCAGTAAAGAGGACTTTAGGGGAAAAGGGAATAATTATATTTAAAACCAAAGCTAAAGAAAATTTCTATAATTAAGTGGAATTGTATTTGAATTCCTTAGTGAATAGCAAAAAGAGCAATATTGTGTTGATACAGGTTTCAGAGAGTAATTAAAAGCCCACATTTCCTTGCTAAGACCTTTATAAATCTAAGGGAAATAATCTGCAACATCTGCCTTTCTTGCAAGATATAAGTGATCATAATGCCTATGGAAATATTAGGAAAATATACAAGTTTCCAAATTTAAAAATCCAAAGGAAATATCCTGATTCTGTTCTGTCATATATACTATAAAACTTTAATGTGTAAAGAAATAGTTTTGTGATTTGACGTGAAATAAATCTTCAGTTCTTCTTGCTCTTGTTATCAATTGTTTGATTACGGGAACATTGTGTGGAGAACACAGCAACAAGTTGAGGTGCTCATGGAAATGAGATGCTTTAAATACCTTTGATTTCATATAATATTTGAAGATCAATGCCAAGATTTAGAGTCCCATGCAAAAGGATAACAGAAATAAACTGTAACTAAAACTTTTATTTTTAGTTTTCTAAAAATGTCTATATTCTCTCATTCTTTTTTTGGTATATACTACATGGGTTCACAAAAATTTTTGTTATGTAAGCATTTAGGAAGATGAATATTATGGATGAATGTCTCTGTTTACTTAGCTTTTGTGTTGTTGTGATCAAAACACCTGATAACAACAAACTAGAGGAGAAAACATTTATTTGGGGCTCATGATTTCAGAGGTCTCAGTCAATAGACAGCCAGCTCCATTGCTGTAGGCCCAAGTGAGAGATACTGCATCACAGGAGAAAGGTGTGGTAGAGGTAATCAGCTCCCACAATGGCAAAAAGGTGGGGGGAGAGGTAGGAAGGGAGGCTTCAGGGAAAATACACCCATACAGAGCATGCCAGTGACCCACCTTCCCCTCCTCCATCCATGTCCCACTTCCATACAACCCAGTCAGTCCTTTCAAATTAGAGTAGACTAGAATTGGTTTACAGTTCTCCTAATGCAATAACTTTACCACTGAATATTCCTTCACTAACAGGAGCATTTGGGGGACACTTCACATCCAAACAGTAATATTCCACCCCTGACTCCCAAAAGTTCATGTCCATCTCACAATGCAAAATGTTTTTACTCCATTTCCAAAAGTTCCATACTCTTAACAGTTTTAGCATTGCCCAGAAGTCCAAATTTAAAGTCTTCTCTGAGTATCAAGGCAAACTCACAGCTGTGAGCCCCTGTAAAAATTAAGAGAAAATCATACACACACACACACACACACACCACACACATATATATACATATATGTATATATATATATATATATACATATATGTATATATATATATAAAATCTCCAATATACAGTTTCACAGAATAAGCATTCATATTTCAAAATGGAATAATGGAGAAATAGGGGCATAGAAAGAAGGGATATGGCCAAAGAAAGACCAAAATCCAGCCACAAAAAGTGGCTACCATATCTATTCCATATAGTATCTAGGAGACATGGTAAGGAGATGTTCCTCTGGCCTTGTCACTGCAGTGCACTAGGGCTCTTTTTTAGCCCGGCTCTTTCCATGGCTAGCAGCTTTCTTGACAGAAGTCCGCATGTCTTAAATCTCTTAATTCTTGCCATCTCCATTCCAGTTTTGGCTTCACTTTCACAGCTTCATGGGTCACCCTCTCAGGGGCAACCTGCAGGGACCCCAATGAAACTACACTTTGCCTGGTTTCCCAGACCTTTATAATCTTGTTGGAAGCCTCTATGACCCCATAACTACAAAATCTTATATTCCTGCATGTGCATATTGCCAAAGTCTGCTGCCAGCTTCCTCAATACCTGGACCCCCTAGAATATGACTGCAGTGTCCCTTAAGTGACTGAACTGCTCAATATGGTAAAACAAATTCCTGTGTCTTTCTGTGAAAGCTGGTCATTCCATAGATCTTTTCTGAAGTGATTTTTTTCTTCTGTACTCTGGAAACTGTAAAGGTTATGGTCTTGTAAATTCCTGAGATGCCTTACAGTCATCTTTGCTATTGTCTTCTTTTGAAATACTCAGAACTTCTTTAGAAACTCAAATCTTTTCAGCAACCACACTTTCCTGGGCCCCAATTTTATGTACTGTTTTTTCTGACGAATGTGCAAAGTTTGGACAATCCTTTATCTTTGCTTTCTGCTCCTGTTATTCACAGTAAATTGGCTGAAAACTGTCAGCAATGTGCTACTTTGAAATATCCTTGACCAGATTAATAAGTCTATCACCTTTAAACTCAGAGTTACACAAAATCTCAAGCCATGGTCAAAATGGCCAAGTTCTTTTTGCCAGCATTTAATATTGATGATGCAGGGGTTTTGAGATGAGGTTGGATTCTCTGCTCCCATGGGCAAATGGAGTTTGGGCTGATTGCAGATTCCAGCAGCCAAAATAGCCCATTTTTAGTGTTTGCAGCTATTCCCAGTCAAAATTGGGAATTTGGGCTGGCTTCAGGCTTCTGTAGCTGAAGTAGTGGTAGCATTACCCATCTAGGAGCTGGGTTTTTCCTGTTACTGTTGAGTGGTGCATTGCAGCTCTTAGTGTGGAAGCACACTCAGGGAATTTGGAGCCAAATATACTCCAGGAATTCTTTTAGGTTCTTGGCTCACAGATTTGAAGAATAAAATCCATGGACAACCACAGAAGGGAAGAGTAAAAGGAGTAGGATTTATTTAAGGAAGGAAAGCGGAGCCTCCCCATGGTGGAAGGAAATCTGGAAGCAGGAGTGTTAGGCCAGGGTTTATATTGATTTTGGGTATGAACTTCAACCAAGATTCAAGTAAAGCAGGCTTTGAGAAAAGCACCAATATTATTGATTTGATTAAAATCTAAGTAAAACAGGTAGCAAATCTTTCCTAGTTCCCGTGTCCCTCCCACTTCTTAGTCCAACTTTCCCCATTCCAGCCTCTGGGACAAAGGAGTTGCTCCCACAGCTGAGCCTCATGGTCTTTTGCATTTGAAGGCCTTGAGCTGCCTTTTAATCCTCTCTTCTATGTATTGTTGAATGGGGCCCATTGTCCTGACTTCCTAGCCATTTTACTATCTCTCCTAATCTAGATAGCTGATGGCCTCTACTCTAATACCTATAATAAAGTCTTAATTCCCTCTGACATCTCATGAGCACAGTCCACATTCCTTTCAGCATTCTGGTCTTTTGAGTCAACTGGTATCTGACACATAATAGTCTGTGTCTGTCCAAAGTTCATATGTTGAACTTTTAACTCCTTTTAAGATGGTATGTACTAGGAAATGGACAGGTAGTTAAATGTAGGTCATGAGATGGTGTCCCCATTATGGGATTAGTGTCTCTGTAAGGAAAGAAAGAGACATCAGAGTTTCCACTGTAAGAGCACTGGAGAAGGCAGTCATCTGCAAGCCAGTAAAAGAACCCTCACCAGGAAACAAATTGGCTAGCACCCTGATATTGGTCTCCCCAGCCTCTGGAAGTATAAGAAAAAATATGTCTATTATTTAAGTCACCCAGTCAAACACAGCTTTTTCAAATTTATATAATTGATAAAGTATGCCATAGCATGTTTTTATTATTAAAGAATTACAAAAAATATTTATTCATGTAATTCATGTTCTAAAATATACTTTATCCATAAATTATATATAATCCATTTATAAGTTATATAATAGGATAGCTTTAGATTTAGATTATTATTTTTAAAAACTGCTTATATTTTTAAAATTGTAGTTTCATAATTTAACATTATTGGTATATTCAGTTTGTGCAGTTGGTAGTAATACCTTTGATTACCAATAATAAGATAGTAACAAAAAGAACAGACTAAATCGATACATATCTGACTATAAGTAACATAACAATCATGATAGGTCTGATTTTTGCTGGTTGCCCAATGGTGAAGTATCCATGGGTTTTCTGCAGAAAGGTACTGATGATATATGTATGTATGGACTCTAGAAGTAGGTACCTGCCAAAATTTATCCTATAGGAAGTGAAATATATTTTCAATAGTGATTAGATTTAAGAAATTATATGTGTAATTTTACCTCCTTACTTGCTTTAGCACACTTTAATTTCCTGTCCCCAGGCACCAGAATGCTCATCTTATTTCATAATATGCAAGTTTATTTTGAAAGCAGACTTCTTGCTCTGTGGATTACAGCATCCATTACAAATAACTGGATGGTTTTTTTTTTTTTTTTGGTCTGGTCTCTAAGTACAGATTGATCATTCCTTTAGCTCTGCATAATAGAGAAGTATAAAACTGCACTTCTAGTATATTCCAGAATATTATAGATATTTATCACCTTGGTAAACTGAGCCAGATCCCTATAGCCATGTTTTGCTTTTCAATTTTGAACTAAACATTAAATACTAGTTTAATCTACCTGAAATGCTGGGCCAGAAAAAGTAATGAATTACAACATTATGGATTTACTGAGAAACTAACTATGGATTATATCCCAGAGGCAAGTAATGGATCAGACAAATCCAATGGATATTTTTCCTAAATATGAGTTTACCATTATTGTTATACTTTATTGATAAGAATAAAGGGAATAAAGGATGCATAATTGGATAGTTCTGACTTCAAATATCCTGGTGTATACATATGAAAATCTTATTTGAAGAAGTTGTCATCCAATTTTGTGAATGTATTGTAAGGGAGAAATATTAGCAACTCGTGCTTAATTAATTTACCAGATTAATGTTCTTTCTTTGGTCTGGAAATCTTTCTGACTAATGTCCAACAAATGAATGATTAATAGGATATTAAATTCCCTACATATTTTCTAGCAACTGAGCTATTTGCTTACTAAAAGTCAGGTGTATTTATTCCTAAAACCATTATGTCACTTGTAATTTTTATGATAATTATACAATTAAATTAAATTGCTAAATGATAATGGGCAAATAGTTATGATTTTATGAAGAATAATCTGAATAATTTAGAGTGACTTGATGAATGTGATTTTCCAAAAGAAAAGAAAAAGATAATTATGAGCAGCTAAAGTACAATAAAATATTTTAAAAAATCTATAAACTTTGTTCAGAGTCTTCACTTTCTTCACTCAAATTATTAAAAGTATCATTACATTCTGGGTAAAATTTTTAATAAGAAATATATAAAGTATTTATAAATGTTGAGAAATAACATAATAAACTGCTATTTATCTGTATTTATTTGTCAAGATTTTATTTAAAAATGTTCTAAAATCTTGTTTCAACTCTGTTCCTACTAATTTTTCCCTCCCTTGTTTATGTTCACTAAAATACCAAATCCTTGCACCAATGAATATTTTTAAATATACTTTAAATTATTAGTTTTCAAAAAACAAAAATATATAACCATCTAAATATTTAAAAATGCTAAATGTCATTAAATTGTATTCACATTTTTAAAATTTATATCATATTTCTTCTCATACTTTTTTTGAATCAAGAACCTATCAAAATAAGGTGTAGATAATTAAGTTTGTTGATATGGACTTTAAATATTCTTGTGATATACATATTTATCTTTTTAAAAATCATTCATTAAAGGGCCTGAGATTTTTCACAGTCTGCATTTTATGGACTGAAGCACTGTGATATCATTTCACATGTCCCTTCATCTCCTGAAATTATTAGAATTCATGATTGGATATAACAACTAAATTACTCTTAAGTTCAGTATTTTCACAAGAATGCTCCATTCTTGACATTTTCTACCTGTCTAAAGGAGGCAGTTATTAACTGGCTGTCTTCCTCTTTCTGTGTGCATTCCTAGCTATTGAATACCATTAACTGAATTTATTAGTTCATAAGTTACAACTGGGGATATTGTAATTCTTTCATTCATTCTTCAATTATAAACTGACATGCTTAATAGAAGAAACACTTCCTAGAACTTCAAGATGGCAGATTATAGGAAAACTGCATTTCCAGTTGTTCCATGGCTCAGGATTCAACCAGCAGGAATATTGTATTTCGGTGAGGTGGATGAAAGAGGAAATTCACAAAAATTCAATATTGGATACTCACCTACATACTTGAAAATTTGAGTGCATTGAACCAAAAAAATAAATGGCATATTGGAAAACAGCTGGTTTTTCTGCAGCAGCAATGCCCATTCACTAGAGAAGAAAGACAAAGCACAGAGAGATGCATAGTAGACAAATTTGGCATGGAAGAACCTATAGAACAGAAAATCAGCTTGAACTTAGTTGATCCAGAAGTTGCATAGCAAACTGGTGCAAGAAAAGAGCTCTGTTTCTTTTCTGACAGAAAGCTGTGGTAGGAAGCCAGCTTGCTGGGGCCACTCTGAATCTTTTTGTTGCAGGAGCCCAGCAGATCCAAGCCGATATTGTCATGTTATTCTGGAAATTGTGTACTATGTGGCCTAGGGTATAACCAAAAGCACATGGGCGAAGCAGGCACAAAGATTTTACCCAGGAAGATGCTAGTCAGAGATATGGAGGGGGGTGCAAGTTGCCTTCCAGTTGGGTCTAGCAACTCGTACAACCAGCTGAAGAGGCTAAGGAAACATACTACTTCTGGGAAGTCCGTATTTATAAGTAGTAGAGTGAGCCTCCTCAGATCCAGAAATCCAGCAGAGACTGTCATATGCCCAACCTCAAGAGTGTATTGATCTAATCTATTCAGAGCCAATATCACCAACAAAGTCCTTAAGGCCTGATTACGGCTAGGTCCCATGCTATCAAACTTTTTGCTTAAAACTGTGCAGCAACCCGACCCTGTGTGTGCATTGATCTGGTCTGTCTAGACAAAACCCCAATCAACAGTACTTCATATTTTAATCCTACCTCATACAAGTAAGAAGGGAAGTTGAAAGTTATTTCAACCAGTTTAAATTTTAGGTCACTCAAGCTGGAAGTTTGGTGGGAAACAGAAAAAGAGGAAGAATTAAAAATTCCCAGTTCTTCCTCCTCACGTACACTTCTGTCTGTCTCTTCCTCCCAGTACATACTCCAAGAGTAACAGAAAGCAGGACAGCAGGGAAATCAGATTATTAAACCCACAGGGAAATACATTTAAAAATTTATAAGAGCCAATATCCCAGGACACATGAGCAAGTGAAGATTGTGCCCTAAAAGGCCCACACATAAGAATGGAAGAGAAATACATTCCAATAGATAAATAAAACCCAACATAGAAATTCAAGAAACATTAAAAAAAGTTAAAATAAAGCCTCCTAGAGAAAACAATTAATCAGTAACTGACTCCAAAGACCTTGAAGGGATCAAATACCAGATAAAGAATTCAAAAGAATTATTGTCAAAATGATCAATGAATTCCTAGAGAACACAGAAAAACAGCTGAATGAAGTGAGGAAGTCAGTATATGAATCAGACATTCAATAAGGTTATAGAGATGCTGAATAAGAACAAAACACAAATATTGGAAATAAAAGACACAATAAATCAAATAAAATGTTCACAGATAAAAATAAAATAAAGAAGTCAAATTATTGCTGCTTCTAAGTATAGAATCATATCTACACTTAGAAGATCCAAGGGATTCTACCAAAGGTGTGGGTAGATGGCTGGAGAGGTGGCTCAGCACAAGAGTGTTTGCCTGGTCTGAGCCAGCACCTGGGTTCGATCCCTAGCATACACGATTAAGTTGAGGAAAAACAAAAAGCAGATGAGAAAATAAAATTAACTGTCTCTTTCTCTTTCTATGTCTCTCACTCTCTCTCTTTCACACACACACACACAAATGATGGCTAGAGCTAACTAACAAGTTCAATAAAGAAGCAGTTTACAAAATCAGCATAAAATTCAATAGTTTTCCTATATTACAATAATGAATTTATTAAGAAAGAAATCAGAAAAACAATCACATTCATGATAGCCTTAAAAAGCAATAGCTAGGGATAAATCTAACCAAGGTAATGAAAGACCTCTACTATTAAAACTATAGAACATTAAAGAAGTAAATTTAAGAAGGCTTCAGAAGATGGCAAGACCTCCCATGTTCTTGGATAGGCAGAGTTAAAATGGTTAAAACAGCCATACTACCAAAACAATGTACAAATTCAATGCTATCTCCATCCAAAAATCAATGACATTTTTCACAGAACCAGGAAAAAGAAAGTCCTTCAATTCATTTGGAAGAATAAAAGACCTAGCAAAGCAAAGGAATTTTTAGTTAAATAAGCAATGCTAGAAGCATCACAATACCTGACTTCAAATTATACTACAGAGCTATGGTAACAAAGACTGCAAGGTCCTGCAATAAAAACAAACAGACCGATCAATAGAAGACATAGAGACAAATGCACACCTTTACATTCATGTGATCCTTGACAAAGGTGCCAAAAACATATTTTGGAGAAAAGATAGCCTTTTTAACAAATGATGCTGAGAAAACTGTTTATCTATGTGTAGAAGAAGGAGACAAAACCCTTATCTCATATGCTGCACACAAATTAACTAAAAATGGCCTAGGAAACAGCTCAGAAACTATGCAACTCCTAAAAGAATATGTAGGGACAACATTCCAATGAATAGGCACAGGTAACAACTTTCTCTGTAAAACTGACTCTTAAATCTTAGCAAACAATGCCCAGAATTAATAAATGGAGCAGTGGCTCAGTGGTTGGAATTCTTGCCTGGTATGAGCTAGGACCTGAGTTCAAGCCCCAGCACCACATACACAACGAAGTGTCAGAGAAGCAAAGGTCAGAGAAAAAAAAATATGTTTCTCTCACTCTTTCCCTTTTTCTGTTTCTCCTTCTCTCTCTCTAAAGTCAATCAATCAATCAATGGAATGATATGAAATTAAAAACTTCTGTACCCAAAGAAAACAAGAATTTGAAGAGAGAACTTATAGAATGTGAGAAAGTCTTTGCTAACCACTCTTCTGTCAGAGGGTTAATATCTAAAATATATTAAGATCTCAAAAAACTTAGCACCATAAAACAACTCAATTAACAAATGGGCAAATGAATTAAATGGATACTTCTCAAAAGAAGACAATCAAATATCCAATAAAAACATGAAAAAAATGTTTAATATGATTACCAATTAGGAAAATGAAAATCAGTTCTACATTGAAATTTCACCTCACATCAGTCAGAATGGCAGTCATCAATACAAGCAATAATAAATGCTGGAAAAGTTGAGAAGATAAAGGAACACTTGGTTGGTGGAGTTGGAAAATAATACAACCATTATGGAAATCAGTATGAGTTTTCTCAAAAGATTAGGAAATAGAATCACCATATGACTCAGCTATTTCACTACTTGGTATTTATCCTGAAGAAATAAATTCACCATACTATAGTGATACACGGATAGCCAAGTTTACAGCAGAACAATTCATAGTAGCCAAATTATGGAACCACCCTAAATGCCCATGAATAAATGAATGGACAAAGAAAATGTTGTGCACCTACAAAATGAAGTTTTATTTAGTCATGAAGAAGAATTATGTCATTTGCAGGGAAACAGACAAACTTGAGAACATTACATTAAGTGAAATGAGTCAAAATCAGAAAGTGAAGGGTCATATCTTCCCTCATATGTGAAAGCTAAAAAAGAAGAAGAGAATGGTATAGGGTGAATCTCATGAAAATGAAGGGAGATCAGTGAGATCAGCAGAGTAGAGATCAGGAGAAATGTGTGGCAAGGGAAATACTGGTTCATGATATGGCACAAATTATATTGTTTGAATGTATGTATTTATGAACATGTAACAACCCCATCATTATATATAATTGTAATGCACCAATTAAAGATGGTAAAATAAATATTAATTTTAAAAGACACATTTCCTTATCAACTATTGCTTTACCACATCTCTTCCTCAGCTATTTATTTGCCCTGACAGAAATTTTGAACAGAGAAATCCAGATGATGCTTCTTTTCTTTTAATTACTTAGATTATGAGTATGATTAGTAAATGTTCTTCAAGAGGGTAAAATCAGGGGTGTGAGTGTGCATTAGTGCTCGTAGGTCTCGTTTGTGCATGTGTATGTATAGTTCTTTATAAATTAATGTACTTAAATAAATATTTGAATGCATCATAGCTATTTTTATCAATAGTAAAATGTTCCCAGTACTAGTCACTGGGAATTTCCTTGAGTTAATTAGCTTTTGTGTCTTTTGAGAATCACTGATGACTTTCTTGTCATTTATCAGCTAGATGCCTCGGATGCTCTTTGATTTATCAATCAATTCTCATTTATGATACTTTTCTGAAAAAAATTCTGCGTTGATTTAATAACAAAACACAGATAATAGGGACTGGAGTGGTGGCTCAGTGATTACTTCAAACCCTAGCACCACATACAAAACAAAGTCTCGGAGCAACGAAAGCCACATGAAAAACTAAGTAAAATTGATTCTTTCTTTCTTTCTTTCTCTCTCTCTCTCTCAATGTCCTTCTCTTTAAAAAATAAAATAAAATAAAAAACCCAAATAATAGTAGGTAGATAACATAAGATAGCTTTATATACTATTATTAAACAGGAAAAACACTTATTCTAAATAATCTTTCAAATTAAAAATAAATATAAACCAAAATTTCTGATAAGTCCTGTGACAAGCACACAAGATGCACAGTTGGAAAATAATGTTTCATTTTTTTGAAGATTTATTATTTGTAGTAAATTCATCCAAATTTTCCCCAAATTAGGAGTTTTCTGAGTTCCATAAAACAAAGAACAGAAATTATGACTGTTTTTTCCCCTTAGAGGAAAAGCTCATTCTATGTTTAGAGTCCATGACTCAATAATTTAAGAAACACATTCTTCTTTTTTATTCCTATTTTATCAGCCAATAACTGAAGTAATTATGCTAATATTATACATGGAGATAGTGACTTGGGGTATTCCTTCATTTATTTCTTGCATACTTTACTTTGTATATATTGATGTTTTTTTCACCAGTGTACCATTTTCATCTTTGTGATTATACACATTATGAATAAAATATAATTTTTTTCAGTTTAATATATTCAGTTTTATTTTTTATGGCACAAGCAGCTATTCATGAATTTTTAATAATTTACATTCACCTTGTGTAGATTAGCTATTAACTTCAGGTTTCTATTCAGTTTTGCTTAAGGCATATTTCTTATAAACAGTACAGAGCTCAGTTTGTTTATGTTTTAATTTTATGTAGGTATATTTAATTTTTAAAACAAATAGCACAGAATGTTTCAAATCTATATCTCTAGTAATAAAAACTGAGATTAAAATCTGCATTATATTACATATGCATTTTTTCTGTGGATTAAAAAAAAACACTTTCTAAACTGTTTGCACTCAAACAAAACCCAAAATGCAGTTACTTAGCCAGATTTAAGTAGCTCAGTCAGAAATTCCTGAAACATCTCTGTCAGTTGACACCTGTTCCCCCAGGAAAGAGGAAAATGTCCGCAACTCTACCTTACATGTGTTCACTTCTTGTTCCTATCAAAGAAGAAATAATGTTCAGAATAGCTAAGGTGGAAGGGAAAATGACAAAGAAAATGAGAAAAAAAAAGTCAAAATAGAGCTCCAGATATAAGCTAAAGTAAGATTATAATATCAAAGTACTTCAGCAATTTGTGCTTCTTTATCAGAGAAATATCAGGGTCAAAATTCCTATTAAATGGATTAGCTGATTCAGTTAAAATGACTGAAGAATATTTCAGTTTGCCTTAAAACTGTCATTTCTTCTGATGTTACATGGCTGTCCCTAAAACAACAACACAAATTTAAAATTTGTTATTATTGAATGAATATGAAAGAGGTTCAAAATGGAACTTTCAAAAGCTCTTTGCTTTTTAGATCTAAACTCTCATTAGGAGTAAATGATGCAGAGAACATTTAAAATAAATTTCATTTAAGCTTTGGTAAACAATTTATGCTTAAATATTTGTCATTGGATAGTGTGCATTTTATTGTATTATGCATAAACCATGTGGCACAATGGGGTTATCCTAAATTTTGCTACTTAACTTCAGAAAGCAAAACTTGTGACATTGAAAGAAAGGTGTAATTAAGTTCATTTTAAACTTGGAAAGGTACAGTAGTTGAATTCTCTCTAAATCCAGGGACAGAGTCCTTATAAAAGAGAGTACAGAGACACAGAGAAGAGGCAAAGCTATGTAAAGATGGAGGCAGAGATCACAATGGCACAATGTAACCCCAACCAAGGGAAGCCAGAGAATGTCTAGCAGCCTTCAGGAGCTAGAAGATACAAGAAAATTTCTCTCTAAGGACCTCCAATTGATAAAGCTAACATCTGTTTTCTGACTTCCGCATGCATAAAGAATACCTTTCTACTTTTTAAGGCCTCAAGTGGAATTTTTTTATAGGAGTCTCTAGAAATTAATCTGTTTTATCGTTTTTTAAGAAACTATTTTACCAAGAACTGACAACAGTTCTCCTTAGCCAAATTGTACTGAAGTTCTTCTAAGCCCTCTCATACATTCCCTGTCAGCCCTTGCAGGGCCTGCATCATACAATTTTAGCAAGAATCCTCCAAAGTCTATTTAGAAAGAATCTATAACATGTGGCATTTTATCATGCTGGATAATCTGATCTAATTCCTCGGGGATACTTTTCCCCAGGTGATGCCTGATCACCCTGGTCTTGCCTTCATCAACAATTGGCCCTGACACCTATTGTTTGCTCAGTAATTTTTCATCCACTGGAAGCAACTCCATCACCCCCACCCTGATCCCACTTTTCCTTGTATTATGAGTAGTATAGTAACTGCAGTCCTAGTCCAAAAGCCTGACTCTAGAGGTCTCAACAAACTATTTCTGGCTGCTTACCCCAGAATTCCAACCAGAATCTTAATGGTAAAAAGCAGAAAAGGAAGCTTTAATAAATTTAGCCATTATGGAAAAGCAAAGTGAGATCCAGCACCTCAGTCCTGTCTTCCAGATGTGGGCAGTAACTGTAGGTTAAATACAGGAAGAAGGTAGGGGGCAAGATGTTTGCATCATTAAGCAATCTTGGTGGAATCTGGGCATTATATTTCAGTTCTGGTTCCTCAAGGTATCTCTAGAGAAGTCTTTATTGCTTGAGGGACCTTGGTGGGATGCAGGATGCTTTTCTATTGGACCTATAAACCTGGAAGAGGGTAATAGTCCCCATGAGATGATTGTTCTGCTATTCCTGAGAGATGTAGGACTAAAGCTAAGGACTTCTAGTCACTGTACCAGGTATCTTATGCTACAAAACAGACAGTAGAATGTCCCTGCAAATCTTTACTCAGTGTTGAAGGGGGAAATGTTAGGTTAGGTAAATTTAGGACTAATGGATATTAAACTACTGGTTTTTCAATGAACAGTCCTTAAGTGATTAACATGCTTACATGCAGAGATTTAGTAAAGACCTGAAGATGGATACAAAATAAAGGGAAAGAGACCAAGCTTATCCTGCCTTTAGTTATCTATCAGGCAACTACTGGCCAAGTGAAGACTCACTGCTTTTAGTATTGATGATTATGCTGTTATTTTTTTTAATTGCGGACAGAAATACTTGATGAAGACTTAAATGACAAATATAAAATATTTAGATTAAAAACTTTGCATAGAAATGCCATCATAAATTGTGTACTCTAAATATCTCTCCTTAGAGATATGTGACATTCAATCTGACTTTTTTTCCTCATGAAATGTTAAAAAATGGTTGCTATTCAGAGTGCTGAAATCACTATCTGCTTGGACTAGAAGTCCTTCGTGGAGAAAATTGAAAGAGTTTTAGATTCAAAAGTAAAAAAAGAAACTATTTCAAATTAATTTTTGTGGTTGACCTTTGTGGCTAACATATAAAATAAGGCATTTAAAAATTATTTTCCTGTGCATTTATTGATGATTTAAGAGATATTAACATTTGTGACAAATATACATGTGAAATTTATCATGTTTTATTACCTTGAAGATCATGCCTATTTCTTAGTAATATTCATATTATATCGTATGCATGCAATCTAATTGGAGTAGTAAAAAATATGACCTTTCCCACTTTGGAAGTAATTTTGGTTTAGGTTACAATGTAATTCTTACAATACAATGAAGGAAATTTGGCTTCCACAAGGCTTCCAATATTTAAAAAAGTGGTTTAGTTCAATTTGTACTCTTAATGCCTCTGAGGCAGGAATAGTTGAGGGAAATTTGTCTAGATTCCCACCTTTGCATTAATAATGGTTATATAATATAATAAAATTTTTAATACTTTGGTGGTAATTCCTATTTGGCAAGATATATGCAAATTAAATATACTATTTGTTTGTTTGTATGTCTACTTTGGGAAAGATGGCAAAAACATGGTCTCTAATAAAACATTATGTTTTGCAATTATTTTGTAGTGCTGGGATTGAACCCAGGTCCTTGCATGTGCTAAGCAAGTACTCTATCACTGAGCTACACCCTGAGCCCCATATTTTACAACTTTTAAGGCAACTTTTTAAAGATTTAATAATTTTTATATTGCATTACTGACCTCTTTAACTGATCTTAAAATTAGTTTCAAAACAGTATCAAAATAAAAAATTACTTGTATTGATTTTAAGTCCTTTTACACATTGGAAAGTTTTATTTTTTTCCTTCTTAAACATGTATCCTATGTAAACAAAAATACATACAATCAAAATATGTACTTTGAAGAAAAATTATATAGCTAATATAAATATAATCATCACCTAGGAAATAATGTGATATTGAAATAGTGAGATAATGGTTGCAAGTGTTTTGTACTCATCTTTCATAAACCAGAATTTTAAGTATTTCTTTTTTTT
>PVKS010039314.1:0-17349 GCA_004027875.1 Aplodontia rufa | reverse complement strand
TAAAGGTCTTATTCCCGTTAAACATAATCACTGAGCAACATCCCCAGCCCTTTTTTAAAAAAATGTTTTGAGACAGGGCCTCACTAATTTGCTGAGGCTGGCTCTAAACTTGTGATCCTCCTGCCTCAGCCTCCCAAGCTGCTAAATTTATAGGTGTGCACTACTGTGCTCTTGTTAAAGATAAATGCAAAAATCTTCAAAATACTAGCACTTCAATAGCACATTAAATGGGTCATTAACCAAGATTGCTGGGATTTATACTGGATAAATAACAATACTGGCCTCATAACATGTATTTGGAAGCATTCCTGCCTCTTCAGTGTTCTTGGAAGAGTTTGAGAAGGATTTATCCCTGGAATGCAAGGCCAGTTCAACATGAACAAACAACACATGTGCTATGCCACGTTAGCAGAAGGACAGACAAACACCACACATCTCAATAGATGCAGAAAAAAACATTTAGACAAAATTCAACATCCTTTCATTATAAACTCTTAACAAATTAGGTATGAAAGAAATACGTCTTAAAGGCATCGAAATTGAAAAGTAGGAAGTCAAATTGCAAATGACATGATCTCATATATAGGAATACTAAAGACTCCATTGAAAACTAGAATAAGTAAATTCAGTAAAGTTGCAGGATGAAAACTCAACATGCAGGACTGGAGTGGTGGCTCACAATTGCAGTGCCTGCCTGGTATGTGTGAGGAATCGGGTTCGAACCCCAGCACCACACACAATGAAGTGTTGAAGCAACGAAAGTCACATGAAAAACGAAATACAATTGATTCCCTCTCTGTCTCTCACTGTCCCTCTCTCTTAAAAACAAACAAAAAACCCAAACAAACAAAACATGGAGGCCTGGAGCAGTGGCTCACCAGTTATAGCACCTGCCTGGCAAGTGTGAGGACCAGGGTTTGTTCCCCAGGACCACAGACACAAGTAAGTGTTGGAGAAGCAGGAACTAGATGAAAAAAATAAAATAAAATTGATTGTTTCTCTCTCTCTTGCTCTCCTTCTATCTTTAAAAAAAAAAAAAGAAAAGAAAAGCAAGAATCAGCAACACTTCTATACAGTAAGGACCCAAACTATCTAAAAAAAATCAAGAAAATCCCATTTATAATAACTACCAAAAAATGTAGGAATACACCATCACCACATATAAAACCAAGTGTCAGAAATAAAAACCAGATGAAAAAATAATAAATAAAATTTATTCTCTTAAAAATGTAGGAATAGGGGCTGGAGCGGTGGCTCCGCAGTTACTGCGCTTGCCCTGCATTCGCAAGTACCCAGGTTCAAACCCCAGCACCCGCGTACACAACTAAGTGTCAGAGCAACGAAAGCCATGTGAAAAACTCGATAAAAATTGATTCTGTCTGTCTGTCTGTCTGTCTGTCTGTCTCTCTCTCTCTCTCTCTCACTGTCCTTCTATCTTTGGAGGAAAAAAATCTAAAAAAAAAAAAATGTAGGAATATTGGTGTTGAGGGTTTAGCTCAGTGGCTGAGTGCTTGCCTAGCACACGCAAGGCTCTGAGTTTGGTCCTCAGTCCTGAAAAAAAATAAAAATGTAGTAATATATTTAATTAAGGTGGTGAAAGATCTATACTCTTAAAACTATAAAGCATCAATGAAAGAAACTGATGAATACAGAAATGAATGGAAAATTATCTTATCTCCATATATTGGATTATTAAAATGTCCATACCACCCAAAGTGATCTACAGATTCAGTGCAATCCCTATCAAAATACCAGTGACATTTTTCACAGAGATAGAAAAAATAATCTTAAAATTGATATGACATTACAGTAGCCCATTCAGCTATGAACTCATCAATTGATTTTTTTTGTTTTTATTTTTAAAGAGAGAGGGACAGTGGAAGAGAGGGAAAGAATGTATCAATTTTATTTAGTTTCCCTTGTGGCCTTCATTGTTCCAACACTTTGTTGTGTACATGGTGCTGGGGTTCAAATTCTCTTTTTTGTTTTATTTTTTTTATTTTTTAGAGAGAGGGACAGTGAGAGAGACAGAGAAAGAGAGAAACAACTTTATTTAGTTTTTCACATGGCCTTTGTTGCTCCAACACTTAGTTGTGTACGTGGTGTTGTGGACCCGGGTTCACAGCACCACGTACACAACTAAGTGTACGTGTTGCCAAGCAAGCGCCAAAACCGCTGAGCCACTGCTCCAGCCCCAAGAATGCAGCTCAAATTCTCATTCTCACACATGCCAGGCAGTTGCTGTAACCGCTGAGCCACCATTCCAATCAATCAATTGATTATTAATCCGCTGATAAGGTTAGAGAGCTCATAATGCAATCACTCCCTAACAGGCTAAGTTGCTGATGCTGACTCTGAACTTGCAATCCTCCTGTCTCAGCCTCCCATGCTGCTGGGATTACATGTACTACCCATCTTTTTTTTTTTTTTCTTTTCTTCTTCCTAAAGGAAGAAGGACAGAGTGGGGGCAGGAGAGAAAGAGGGAATCAATTTTACTTATTTATTCATCTATTTTTTGTTTTTCTGACACTAGTTATGTATGTGTTGCTTGGGTTTGAACCTGGGTCCTTGTACATGCCAGGAAAGCACTGTAATCGCTGAGCCATTGCTCCAACCCTGTACTGCCCATCTTAAAGACACTTCAGTTTCAAGGTTCCTCAGTCTGGGCTGGAGAGGTGGCTCAGCGGTTATAGCGCTTGCCTGCCATGTGCAAGGACGCAAGTTTGAACTCCAGCACCAGGTACACAACAAAGTGTTGGAACAATGAAAGACATGTGAAAAGCTAAATAAAATTGATTATTTCTAAAAATAAAACAAAATAAACAAAAAACAATACCTCACCTTGTGTAGCTGAAGAGCTGAGGGCTAACTATACTACTCTCTCCATGTGTTTTCTTCAGCAGAATCACCAGACTTTTTCACACAGTGGCCCAGGGCTCAAAGAGAGGAATGGATGCTTCCAGGCCACTTATGGCTAGACTCAGGAATTTTCCAGGATCACTCATGCTGCATTCCACTCACTGAAGAAAGTCACAAGGCCAGCACCACAGATGTAAAGGGAAGAAAAATAGATTTCATCTCTTGATGCTGGGGGTAGGGTGTTGCATGTCATACAGAGTTGGGAAGGACTGTCACTAAGGAGACTTAGAAGCACTGTCATTGATTGTTGCAGAAAATCTCCCACAATACATCAGAATAGGTCACAATAAATAGTGTCATTGTTTGGGGGAAGTTATAAATTTGGGTTCAAGGAGAGACCAAAAGGGCATGAAAGTAGGCAGGAATTTAAGCAGCAACTAAAATAACAAAGGAAAGGGATGGAGAGGTAGCTTAGCTGTAGAGTGCTTTCCTGGCATGCTTGAGGACCCAGGTTTGATCCCCACCACCACATAATCAACTCAGTGGAAGAAAAACAATGCTTTTTGCCTTTTTTTTTCTTTTCTTTTTTTTTTTTTTAAGAGAGAAGGACAGTGTTGGGGTGGTGGGGAATCAATTTTTTTTAGTTTTTCATGTGGCTTTTGTTGCTTCAACATTTTGTTGTATACATGGTGCTGGGGTTTGAACCTGCGTGCTCACACATGCCAGGCAAGAGCCACTGCTCCAGTCCTATTTTTTTTTTTAAAGAGTGAGGGAGGTGAGAGGAGAGAGAGAGAGAGAGAGAGGGAATCAATTTTATTTTTTCATCTGGCCTTTTTTTCTTTGACACTCAATTGTGTATGTGGTACTGGGGTTTGAACCTGGGTCCTTGCACATGCCAGGCAAGCGATCCAATTGCTGAGCCGCTGCTCCAGCCCCGAAAAACAAAATTTGATGGAAAAAAAATTGGACAAAACTAAGACAAAAAGAAAAATTTGCATTTGTGTTTCTTAAGGAGACCTAGAGGACAAACAAAAGAGAAAGATAAATGAAGAGAGAAAAGAGAAAAACAAGAAATAGAAATCACATGAAGTTAGAAGACCAAGGGAGCCAGGCACTGTGCCAGCTGCAGTAGGGTGCACTTGTAATCCCAGTGGCTCAAGAGGCTCAGGAAGGAGGATGACATGTCCAAGGCCAGCCTGAGAAACTTAGTGAGTCCCTGTCTCAAAATCAAAAAAGGGCTGAGGATGTGGCTCAGTGGTTAATCTCCCCTTGAGTTCCATCCCCAGTACCAAAAAACAAGCAGTAAAAAAGGCCAAGGGTTACATAGGGTGATGTCCAGAAAGATATCCCAGGTGTCAAATGGCCAAAGAGAATTTTTGAGAACAATAAAGTCTTAGAAGCAATTCAAAAATGTGTGAAGAAATTCAATACAAACCTCTCCTTTATTGCTTTCGAAAATAGTCGTCTCTACTGAATGCTGTGTGTGAGAATAGTGTGTATGTTTGATTTCCTGTTGAATCAACAGAGAAGCAGAAACAAAAACTAGAAAACAGAGACCAAGATAAGTGCTCCGCAGTTACAGAAATTCTAGTCTGATCTTGCCAGGAAACTTCCACTTCTGAGCAGCTGGAACAGTAAGGTAAAATTTACCTTCCTGCTCAATGCCAAAGATTAAAAAAAAAAAAAGGAAATACATGAAATAAGAGTGTTATGGGTTAGATGAAAGGTGTCCCCCAAGAGCTCAACACGCGACACAATGCAAAAAGACCGAGAGGTGAAATGACTGAGCTATGAGAGCCTTGACCCAGTCAGTGAGCTAATCTTCCCATAGGGTTAACTGGATGGCATCGGTGGGTTGGTGGGGTGTAGCTGGAGGAGTAGGTGGGGTGGTGTGCCTTAGGGTATGTGTTTTGTAACTGGTGAGTGGAACTCTCTCTCTGCTTCTTGGAGCCATGACTTGACCCACTTCCCTCTGCCACACTCTTCTGCCAAGATTTTCAGACTCACTTTGAGCACTGAGGAATGGATCCAGCCTTCTATGGACCAAGACCTCTGAAACTGTGAGCCCCCAAATAAACTTTTCCTCCTAAAATTGTTTTTGTCAGGTCTTTCAGTCACAGCAGAAAAAAAAGAAACTAACTAAAACAAAGTTTCGTTTCATTTTTTTTTAAGGGGGAGAGAGAGAAGGAGAGTTAGAATCAATTTTATTTTTTCATCTGATTTTAGTTTCTCTGACACTTGGTTGTGTATGTGGTGCTGGGGTTCAAATCCAGGCCCGCACGCTTGCCAGGCAAGCACTCCAACTGCTGTGCCACCACTCAAAACGATCAGTTTTTGTTGTTGTTGTTTGTTTTGTTTTTGTTTTTTTTTTTAAGAGAGAGGGACAGAGAGAGAGAGAGAGAAACAACTTTATTTAGTTTTTCACATGGCCTTCGTTGCTCCAACACTTAGTTGTGTACCTGGTGCTGGGGTTTGAACCTGGGTCTTCGTTCTTACCAGGCAAGTGCTGAAACCGCTGAGCCAACGCTCCAGCCCCTGTCCTTCTCTCTTGAAGAAAAAAAAAAAAAGTCAGAGTCGGGTACGGTGACATACACCTGTAATTCTTGCAATTCAGGAGGCTGAGGTGGGAGGATTGCAAGTTTGAGGATAGCCTGAGCAAGTTAGTGTGACCTGTCTCAAAATTTTTTAAAAAATATGGGAATATAGTGCAGTGTAGAATGCCCCTGGGTTCAAACCCCAGTACCAAGATGACATGTTACATGCAGAGAAATAAAAAGAGATTTCTATTGAAAATTGTACAAGCAAGAAATCTTGCATCATCTTTAACATACTGAAGTAAAAGAAACTGTCAACCTGAAATCCTTAGCTAAACTTGCTAAAATATCTTCACAAAATGAACATCGAAGCCAGGCTTGGTGGCACATTCCTGTAATCCCCGTGGCTTGGGAGGCTGAGTCAGGAAGACCACAAGTTCAAAGCCAGCCTCAGCAATTTAGTAAGATCCTGTCTCAGAATGAAGGGCTGGGGATATATCTCAGTGGTTAAGTGTTCCTGGGTTCAATCCTGGTACTGAAAAATGAACATCAAATAAAGACATTTTCAAGCATTCAATAGGTAAAACTGCATCACCAGCAAACTGCCACTATAAGAAATGTTAAAGGAAGTCATTCAGCAGAAGGAAAAGGATGCTAGATAGAAATCTGATCTAACAAAGGAGTGCAAAGTACTGAAATGCTAACAACATGGGTTAATATTAAAAATTATTTTTGGGACTGGGGCGGTGGCTCAGTGGTATCATGCTTGCCTGGCAAGCACGAGGACCTGGGTTTGAACCCCAGTACCGCATACACAACTAAGTGTTGGAGCAATGAAAACCAGAGGAAAAACTAAATAAAACTGATTATTTTTTAATCTGGGTTTTTCTGACAGTTATGTATGTGGTGTTGGGGTTTGAACTCAGGTCCTTGTGTATGTGAGGCAAGCACTGTAACTGCTGAGCCACTGCTCCAGCCCCCCTTTTAAAAAAAGATTGTTTTGGGGGCTGGAGCGGTGGCTCAGCAGTTTCAGCGCTTGCCTGGCAAGCACGAGGACCTGGGTTCAAACCCCAGCACCAGGTACACAACTAAGTGTTGGAGCAACTAAGGCCATGTGAAAAACTAAATAAAGTTGTTTCTCTCTTTCTCTGTCTCTCTCACTGTCCCTCTCTCTTTAAAAAATAAAATAAAAAAGATTGTTTTTTTGCTATTATTTAAACATCTTTAAAGTTAAATTTAACCAATATTTTTACAAATAATAACATATTGTGAGGGGGCTGGAGTGGTGGCTCAGTGGTTATGGTGCTTGACTGGCATGCCCAAGGATACAGGTACGCAGCAGAGTATTGGAGCAAGAAGCCACATGAAAAACTAAATAAAAATCGATTCTCTCTTTTTCTCTCTTGCTCACTGTCCCTCTCTCTTAAAAAAATAACATATTGTGAGGTTTATAACAAGTATATGTGAAATATATGTCACAATAGCATATAGGCTGGAAGCAGAGATAAGGAGTTCTTGTAGCTTTCACGAAGCAGTAAAATATCACTTGAAGTTAGACTGTGATATGGTAAAGATGTATATTATAACCTTAAAACAACCAACAAAATAACAAAGAGTTACAGATAGTAAGCCAACAAAGAACATAGTATGGGGGTGGGGATGCGGCTCAGTGATTCAGTGCTCCTGGGTTCAACCCCAGGTACCAAGAGAAAAAAAACCAAGAAAACAGAAAATGGCATCATAAAAGATACTCAAATAATCCAAAAAGAAGCAATAAAAGAGAGAAAAGGGTACAAAGAAAAAGTGGACCAAAACAAAACAGATATCAAGAAGATAAACTAAAATCTAAGGATACCAATATCATATCACATGTAAATTATTTTTTATTAGAATATAGAAATACAGTTGAGGGAGAAACATTATCAATACATGTAAATTATTTAAATAAACCACTTAAATACAGAGATTGTCAAATTAAATTTTTTAAAAAATCAAGAACCAGGGCTGGAGCGGTGGCTCAGAGGTTACAGTGTTTGCCTGGCATGTGCAAGTACACGGGTTCAAACCCCAGCACCCACATACACAACTAAGTGTCCGAACATTGAAAACCATGTGAAAAACTCAATAAAAATTGATTCTCTCTCTCTCTCTCTCTCTCTCTCTCTCTCACTGTCCTTCTCTCTTTAAAAAAATTATTAAAAAAATCAAGAACCAATTATGACATCCCACAAGAAATAAATGCTAACTACAAATATACAAATAGATTAACAATAAAGGTATTGAAAACAGCAATTAAAAAAAAAACCTGTGGGAGGGCTGGAATGGTGGCTCTGTGGTTACGGCGCTTGCCTGACATGCTTGAGTACTTGAATTCAAACCTCAGCACCACATACCCGACGAAGTCTTGGAGCAACAAAGGGCACATGAAAAACTACATAAAAATTATTTCTCTCTTTCTCTCTCACTGTCCCTCTCTCTCTCTCAAAAAAAAAAAAAAAGAAGAAAATCTGTTTATTTAAAAACAAAACAAAACAAAAACTGTAGGGATTATGCTAATATCAGACCAAATTTATTTCAGAATACAAAATATTAGGAGACACAAAGATGATCATTTTATAATAAGTGGGCAAGTTGTCAAGAGATCAGAACAATATTAAATGTGCACCTAGTAACAGAATTTAAAATACATAAAACAAAAACATGAAGAACTGCAAAAAGAAATAAACACATAATTATGGTTAGAGAGTTAACATACCCCCTTCCATTAACTGATAGAACAAGCAAGCATAAAACCAGAGGATACAATTAGACTCAGCACTATCAATAAATTTAAGCACTATCAACCAACTTGACCTAATTGACATTTATAAAGCCCTCCTCACAACACAGCACACATTCTCCTCCTCCTCCTCCTCCTCCTCCTCTTCTTCTTCTTCTTCTTCTTTTTTTGTTACCTGAGATTGAACCATTGAACCCAGGGGCGCAATGATGCACATCATTCCCCGCCCTTTTTATTTTTTATTTTGAGACGGGGTCTCACTAAGTTGCGGAGGCTGGCCTCAAACTTGCGATCTTCGTGCCTCAGCCTCATGAGCTGCTGGGATTACAGGTGTGTGCCACCACACCAGGCTTCAAACAGGCATGGAACGCTCACTAAGATAAAATGTATTCTAGGCTATAAAACAAATCTCAATGAATTAAAAACATTCAAGTCATACACAGAATGTTCTCTGACCACATGTTAAGTAGGAAATCAGTAACTGATAGATCCCTAGAAAATTCCCAAATATTTGGAAACTAAATAGCAGACCTCTAATTTTACTACAATCTTGAAGGATAGAAGGCCCTCAGGTCTAATCTAGGGCACAAATGAACATAGAGTAACTGTCATAGAAGAAAGAAAAACTTGGTTTTCCAGTATGGAGCAAATGCAGTTAAGTTTAGAATTAAGGTACAGCAGCTCTTTGGAGCTAACAATCAGCATATCATTGGGGATCTGGTGTGGATTCATTCCCATCATTCCCAATCTCCTGATTCTTTGGGGACAGAGACTCTTGGGAGAGGCTAACTTTGCAAACACTTTAATGGGTCTATATGGGGCCAATTATTCTCACTTCCTTATCTGCCTCCTAAAATCTCATCAATAAATACATCTTTCTCCCTAGCTGTGAGCTGCCTAGGGGAAAAGATGGCTCTAGGGTGTTCCCTGCCAGCACAAGATGAGTTGTGAGTACCTCGCAGAGAGCGGGGGTCCCCTCACTCCTCTCACCACGTGAGAGGTTAAAGCTATCGGTAGGCTCTGGTCCCCAGGCTTAGTCACGCACATGGGGTCTGGCTTTGTCTCCGTGCTTCTTCCACTGAAGGCATGTGCTATGAGGGCCAGACAACAGCTCTACCATCAAGTCCCGTACTTGGCTGGAATGAAATGGTTTGTTTAAGAGAATCTTGACTACTTTGAGGAGGAAATTATGTTATTGGATTACCATTAGGTGTCTGAAAATTGTTAACTACCGTATATCTGCTGGAGGGAAGAGAATGCCCAGGACAACCACCCTACTCACAATCTGATTTCCCAGGACACACAGAATTCTGGCGAGTTAGGAAAGGATATTTGTATGTGACTCAGGAAGATTTGTCTGCTCCTTCAAGGACCCCTTGGTTTAGTGTTTCTTAAAGTGTGGTTCAGAGACTGTTTCCAAATCACCAGATTTTGGGGTCTAACTATCAATCTGTTGGATCAAATTACCTGCAGTTCAGACTTGGAATCTGCACATATCGTAAGCTTCTCCAGTGAACCTTGGTCAAGGCATTTTATTGTTTAATAATCATTTTTTTGAATTATTGATTCTTTTTTTTATTTGTTCTACATAGTCTTACATATTGGAGGAAATCATTGTTACATATGCATATGTGGATATTGACAAAGTAAGTTAAGGCCGATCCTAGTCCAGGTTCTCTTCACTTCATCTATTCCCTGGAATCATTGATTCTTTTTTTTTTTTTTTTTTTAGAGAAACAACTTTATTTAGTTTTTCACATGGCCTTAATTGCTCCAACACTCAGTTGTGTACGTGGTGCTGGGGTTTGAACCCGGGTCCTCGTGCTTGCCAGGCAAGCGCCGAAACTGCTGAGCCACCACGCCAGCCCGGAATCATTGATTCTTAAAGAAACTCCCTGGATGCTTGCCCTTCATGGGTTCTCTTATTGTGCAATCACAGGGTGAAAGACAAGGAGTCAAGGGTAAATAAAGTCACTTGCCCTAGGCATTTGCCCTGACTCCCAGACACACCACTCCCTAGTCTATCCCCTTATGATAAGGCAATCTTTATGTTTTCTTCCTACTTTTCACTCATAGGTAAAAAGTGCAACCAAAAGAAAATAACTATTCTAATATTCTTTGAAAAACTACCGGAAAACAATTTCTCCATAATCCCTTCCAAAACTGACTTTGTATTCTAAAGAATTTTGAATTTAGTGCAGATTGGAAAAGGGAGATGAGAGAGAAGAGAGGAGGAGATAAAGTAGATCAAAGCAAGAAATATATCTGGAGACTCTGAGCACTTTGCTGCCCTACCCACCATGCTACCCTAGACTGTCCCACCATGCCACCCCAGTGCAGGATCTGAAGCTGTCCTGAGCGTTGAATGCATTCTTTCTTTTTTATGTTTTTTTTCCTGTTCTTAAAATCAGAGAGATACTTTCATCATCGTTAAACTGAAACTGTCTTTTGAGGAATGAATATGTGAAGCTGGGTCTCTACTCTCAATGATCATCTGATTATTTTCTTGAAATTCCTATGAGTTATTTCAACCCTGAGAGCTTTACAGTAATTTCTCTAATGACCTGAAATTTGCCTTGATGCTGAATTGGCCTTTGACACCAAACTTGGCCAATGATATTTGCAACCCAAATCTAGTACTGCCCCACATTCTGCACTATTAGAATTTATGATAGAGTAGCAGTGGTTGGGTTAGGATATCTGAATGAATGCTACATCCTAATGACATGGAATAAATCATGTTTTGTGTTCCATGTGTTCTAAAAGCTCCTTGTTCAAGCTCATATTTTTTTTTTTTTTAAAGAGAGAGGGACAGTGAGAGAGACAGAGAAAGAGAGAAACAACTTTATTTAGTTTTTTTTACATGGTGTTAGTTGCTTCAACACTTAGTTGTGTACGTGGTGCTGGGGTTTGAACCCGGGTCCTCGTGCTTGCCAGGCAAGCGCCGAAACCGCTGAGCCACCGCTCCAGCCCTCAAGCTCATATTTTGAGTGTCTCAATTTTATTAATGCATGTTAGCTCTCTGGGCAATAAATACCAAAAGCTTTTTTCTTACCCCCATTCATGGTGTTCTATCAGCAGACGGTGCCTGCATTACCTACATGATAGCCAAATTGTTATCTGTATGTCCAGAATCTTCTGCTGATTGTGCAGTGGTTCTGGAAATTCTGCCTGTGGGATTAACCAGAATCTTTGCCTGCTCAGTATAACTCTTTCCTCTTTTGAATCCTCCCTACCTCTGTTTTTTTTTTTTTTTTAAGAGAGGGACAGAGAGAGAAAGAGAATCAGTTTTATTTAGGTTTTCAAGTGTTTTTCATTGCTCAGACACTTTGTTGTGTACGTGGTGCTGGGGTTTGAACCCGCATCCTTGTGCATGCCAGGCAAGCGGTGTAACCGATGAGCCACCGCTCCACCCACCCACCCCAACACCTTTCAAGGTGTGTTATTTACTTACCCTCTCAGGGCAAGAAGAGGTAGCTTGTTTTTGTCTTTTTCTGCCCTACCCAATCTTGTCTGCTGGTGTTAAAGACTTTACAACTGAGAGTCCTCACAGAGGAGCGCAGGGTGCTTAACCCACTGCAAGACCTGTTGGCAGAGGAGACAGTGGAGCAAGGCAGAGGGCGGTGCTTAGGCAGAGCACGCACAACTGTGTCCTCTCTGAACAGATCAGGTATTTTGACAGAAGAGCTTTAGTCTTGGAGAGGGGCTGATCCCTGCCTGTGGCCAAACCAGCCCTGCATCCAGGGTAGCTGTTTTCCCTGGGAATGACTGGTGCCTTCACAAATGATGGGTGGTGATGTCCCCCAGGCTGATGCTCAGTTCACGTTCCCAGCTTGCTCTTTACACCACCCGCATCTCTCCACATCCTCAGCCCTCTGACTTTCAGGGGCAATTTTAGAGCTAAGCCAATGAGCTCCTTCTACTCTTCGCAGAGCTGGCTGATTCAGTCCCTCTTGCTTAGCACACATTTCTCTGTCTATATTGCTTGGTGATAGCTGCTTGCTAACTTTTGTTGTTGTTTTATCTCATTTATCATGTTTATTTTGTTTTTCCTTTTTTGTTTTCAGGGCAGAGGATCGAACTTGGGGCCTTTCGTGTGCTAGGCAAGCGCTCTGCCACTGAGCTAAATCCCCAACCCTTCATGTTTATTTATGTTTTAAGTCTATCTCTGCAACAAGAATAATTGTAGCTAACACTCCTGAACTTTCTCAAGGTGCCAGACTTTGTGCAAGGACTTTGCATGGATGAGCTCATTGAATTTTTACAATATTCTGAGGGAGATTCTGTGAGTCCTATTTTACAGATGAGAAAGTGGAAACTTGGGGAGGTTAATTTACATTCCCAAGTTCACACAGCTAGTTAGTGGTAAAGCCTCAGCTTTGAACCTTGGCAGTTTGACACCACAACTTGTGTGCTTATACAAAATATACTGTCTCTAGAATATGAACTTCCCAGAGTCAGGAACTCTTGAATTTCTGATAGGGAAAACCCTGCACTATGCATATAGAAAATTGTGAATATGTATATTCAGTGAGTGAATATTTTATTATTCAGAAAATTTTAGGATCTCTGAAAGGCCAAATTGTGTATATTTCTCCACAGCTGTTCAAGCGATGCTTACTAATCTAGCCATCCAATCAGTCCCACAGAGGAGACCTTGTGTATGATGGAGTCCTGTCTACGAAGCCAGATTTCCTCAGCAAAACTGATCTTCAGAAGGTCAGCTTGAGGGCAGAACTAAGCCCAGTAGGAGTCCCTGGGAGTTCAGCCTCACTTCCAGTGGTGCCCTCTGTCCACACCCCAGAGCACTGGGTAACTATGGAAGGGACAAACCTGAGCCAAGGGATTGAGTTTGAGCTCTTGGGTCTCACAAATGACCCCCAGCTCCAGAGGCTTCTCTTTGTGGTGTTCCTGGGCATGTACTCCATCACTCTGCTGGGGAACCTGGTCATGCTCCTCCTGATCCATGTGAGTGCCACCCTGCACACGCCTATGTACTCCCTTCTGAAGAGCCTCTCCTTCTTGGACTTCTGCTACTCCTCCACGGTTGTTCCCCAGACTCTGGTGAACTTCTTGGTCAAGAAAAAGGTGATCTCCTATCTTGGCTGCATGGCTCAGATGTTCTTCTACGCGGGTTTCGCAACCAGCGAGTGCTATCTCATCGCGGCCATGGCCTATGACCGCTATGCCGCTATCTGTAGTCCCCTGCTCTACCCAACCATCATGTCCCCTGAGGTCTGTGCCTCTCTGATTGTGGGCTCCTACAGTGTTGGCTTCCTCAATTCCCTTATCCACACAAGCTGTATCTTCAGTCTGAAATTCTGTGGTGCTCACGTGGTCACTCACTTCTTCTGTGATGGACCACCCATCCTGTCCCTGTCCTGTGTGGACACTTCACTGTGTGAGATCCTGCTCTTTATTTTTGCAGGTTTCAACCTTTTGAGCTGTACCCTCACAATCTTGATCTCCTACTGTTTAATCCTCATCACCATCCTGAGAATGAACTCGGCCCAGGGTAGGTTCAAGGCATTTTCCACCTGTGCTTCACACCTCACTGCCGTCTGCCTGTTCTTTGGCACGACACTTTTTATGTACCTGCGCCCCACGTCCAGCTACTCGCTGACCCAGGACCGCACAGTTGCTGTGATCTACACAGTGGTGATCCCAATGCTGAACCCCTTAATCTATTCTTTGAGGAACAAGGATGGGAAGGAGGCCTTAAGAAGGGTTTGGGGCAGGAAAACAATGGAATGATCTTCTGGACTCACCGAGGCACGTCTTTGGAAAGCAGAGGGAGCTTTACTGTATGTGGTGTTCCCAGAGCACATTCCCACGCTCCCTGCTGGGAAGAACTGATGGTCCTAGACACTAGTGAGAAGGGACTGTCTGCTCACTCACGACTCCACCCACGGCCAGGATGTAGTTATGCCTTCGTTCTGATGCTTCCTTTACATTTCAAGGTTTGGGAATATAGTTGTTTTAGAAACAGACGTTTGTACTCTTCTTAATAAAGTTTTTCCTTAACTAATTTTTTGAGGAAACCCTTCCTTTTTCTTTACAATATCCACCTCATAAAAACGGGCTCCTTGACTTAAAAAAGCTTTTTTTTTCACTGTTTAGTTATTTGAATGACACTGTAAAACAACTTCAGGAGTTTGTGTGATGTTTTATTACCTTCATCGACTGTTCTTCTGGCCATACATCACTTGGTTACTTTAAAAAAAAAAAAAAACAAGAGAGAGGGTCAGTGAGAGAGAGAGAGAGAGAGAGAAAGAGAGAATGAATTTTATTTAGTTTTTCATGTGGCTTTTGTTGCTCTGACATTTTGTTGTGTATGTGGTGCTGGGGTTTGAACTTGTGTCCTTGTGCATACCAGGCAGCTGCCATAACTGCTGAGCCACTGTTCCAGCCCCCACCCATTTGGCTAGTTTTAAAATAGATAGATTTGGGCAAGTTACTTATTTTTTCTGAGTCAGTGTCTCATGCTCTAAGAGTTCTCATGAGTGAGTAGAGGAAGGGAGGAGGACATGTTCTGCCTTTCTCAAATGGTGTTGGGCTATTGCTGATTTCTAAGATGTGATTGAATTAACTCTTCTTTCAAAATGTTTAAATTTTTATTTATTTATTTTTGGTACTGGAAATTGAACCCAGGGGCACTTAGCCACTGAGCTACAGCCCCAGCCCTTTTTATTTATTTTATTTTGAGGCAGGCTATTAGTAGACATTGTGGTGAAAGCCTGTAATCCAAGTGACTTAGAGGCTGAGACAGGAGGATCACAAGTGTGAAGCCAACCACAGCAACTTAGCAACATCCTGTCATAAATAAAAAGGGCTAGGGATGTTGCTCAGTGGTCAAGTGTCTTTGGTTCAATCCCCGGTAGTAAACAGAATATAAAGGGCTGAAGATGTGTGAAGATGTGGCTCAGTTGTTAAGCACTTTGGGTTCAATACCTGGTGCCCAAAACCAAAAAGCAAGCAAACAAGCAAACAACAACAACAAAAACAAGAGAAAGCAAAACAAAAACAAAGAGACACAGGGTCTTACTAAATTGCAGAGTCTGCTTTGAACTGGCGATCCTCCTGCCTCAGCCTCCCGAGCAGCTGAGATTACAGGTGTGCGCTACCACACCTGGCTAAGTTAACTTTTTTTAAAATGAGAAGTGTCGATGGGAGCTAAGTCAGACTTGATATTCCTGGGCTTTCCATGCCCTTCTACTTCACCCCTGGAGGACGGACTGACTTTACTAGCGAACCGAGGGAGAGAAAACTGAGCTTGCTGGGTTTAGTCCTCTCCTAAGAGTGGCCCTGCCTTGATGCAGTGCAACTGTGACTGATACAGTAAAGGTGGCCCGACTCTGGAGCTCATTTTAATGCAGACCGTTTATGCACAGATGCAGTCCACACACTCCAGTGAAGCCTTTGCAGCCAAGCAACTAATGTTCTGATCCTGTTTGATGATATTTTATCCTTTTTCTACATCGTTCAAAATCAGGAGGGGGAAGAATAGAACCATATATTGACCAACCCTCAGAAAGAGCCCAACAATTGACTTGTTCCTGATTTTTTTTTTTTTAAAGAGAGAGGGACAGTGAGAGAGACAGAGAAAGGCAGAAACAACTTTATTTAGTTTTTTACATGGGCTTAGTTGCTCTAACACTTAGTTGTGTACGTAGTGCTGGGGTTTGAACCCAGGTCCTCGCGCATGCCAGGTAAGCACCGAAACCGCTGAGCCACCGCTCCAGCCCTTATTCCTGATTTTAATAGAAATTTTGTCTTTATTGTAAAGCTTAATGTTAGTCTTTAGTTTTTTTGTTTTTGTTTTTGGTTCCAGGGTTTGAATCCAAGGGCACTTAACCACTGACATCCCAGCCCTTTTTATTTTTTTATTTTGAGACAGGGTCTCACTAAGTAACTTAGGGCCTCGCTAAGTTGCTGAGGCTGGCTTTGAACTTGTGACCCTCCTGCCTCAGCCTTCTGAGTCTCTGGGATAACAGGGATGCGCCACTGTGCTCGTCTGTTAGTCTTTAATTGTTAAGATTGATTGTATTTAACATACTGATTTCCCCTTAGTGCAATTAGAGATTTTATCAGCAGCAGTGTTGTATAGTTGGTAAGGAGGTGGGCACTACAACCACACAACCCTGCTTCAAATCTTAGCTCTATCATTTCTTCTATGAATGACGATATTTACTTCTCTGATCTTCCGTTTCCTTTTTGTAAAGCAGGAATAACAAGTAGCAAGACAATTGTTGTTAGGAGAATTAAGTCCGTTAACAAGCACAACACTCAGGACAAGGTATGGCACAAAGTTAGCGTTGGGTAATCATTAGCTGTTCTTAGTAGAAATGGCTGCTGGCTTTCATCAAATGCCTCTTCAATAGCTCTTGACAATCCATATGGTCTTCCCCCTTTGTTTTGGTTCTGGGGTGAATTGAAGACACAGATTTTCTAAAGTTAAAACATTCTTGTCTCTTGGAATCCTACTTGATTATGAAATGATTTTCTTTTAATAGACTGCTGGATTTGATTTGCAACTATTTTATTTAGATTTTTGGCTTCTATTTTCAAAGATAAAGTTGATCTTTTGTGTTATATTTATTATGATTTAATATAAAAAGTAAGCTAATTTTAGAAAATATATTGTGGTTCTTCTTTTCCTATAGTCGGAATTATTTATTTTTGTTTATTATTTTTTTGAATATCCATGTGTACATATTTTTTTCAGCACCAGGGATTGAACCCAGGGATACATTACCACTGAGTTATATCCTCAGCCCTTTTTAAGCTGCCAAGATTGGCCTCTTTGAGAACCTCCTGTCTCAACCTCCTGAGTTGCTGGGATTACAGGTATGGGCCACCATACCCAACAGTATATATAATTTTTAAAAAGCAAATACTTCTTTCTTTCTTTTTTGGTACTGGGATATTGAACCAGGGGTGCTCTACAACTGAGCTACATACCCAGCCCTTTTTATTTTTATTTTGAGACTAGTATCTTACTAAATTGCTGAGGCTGGCCTCAAACTTGGGATCCTCCTTCCTCAGCCTCTGAAGATGCAAGCCTCTGATCCCAAGTTTGAGACTAGATTGGGCAATTTAGCAAGACTTTGTCCCAAAATAAAGTTAAAAGTGCTTGGGGTAGGGGGCTGGAGCAGTGGCTCAGCAGTTACAGTGCTT
>PVKS010039313.1:0-17346 GCA_004027875.1 Aplodontia rufa | reverse complement strand
AGTGGTAGCTTAGCAATTACAGCACTTGACTGGCATGTGCAAGATCATAGGTTTGAACCTCAGCTCCATGTATACAACCAAGTATCTGAGCAACGAAAACCACATGAAAAACTAAATAAAGTTGATTCTCTCCTCCCCCTTTCACACTCTCTCTCACTTCCTCTCTCTCTCTTTCACTTTCCTTGTCTCTTTAAAAAAATTAATGAGTGAGCAAACTTCTAAAAGATAGAGTAAAACCTTCTACATGTTAAAGTACGTAAGTCAATCTCAAAAGTCTATATACTATATGACTAAAACAATCTGTAAAAGGCAAAATTATGGGAAAAGTAAAAAAAGTAAAACTGTCACAGTTTCAGAGGAAGTGCAGAAAGAATGAAAAGCAGTAGCACAAAGTAGTATCAGAGTTGTGACACTCCATTTGAGATTTAAAAGTGGAGACATGACATGAGTTTTCTAAACAATGTAGAATTATATAACACAAAAGTGCTAATGCAAGTGTGAACTATGTAGTTTAGTTAAGAATAGCATGTCAATATTGGTTAATTGCAAAATTTTTCCAAATTTAGTTAAGATACTAGTAATAATAGCATATCTGTGTGTAGGGAGAGAAGAAGTATATGGAATTACTATACTTTTGTCAGATATTGTATAAAACTAAAGATGCCCTAAAAAATACTCTTTAAGAAATGTGGATTTAGACATTTTAAACACATTAATGTGCTTGCACGCACACACATACACACACACACACACATTTTACTCTTTATGAATTCTTTTATGATTGCATGTTGGCAGCAGATTCAAATTATTGAGAAAAATGTGTCTTTAACTTGGCCTTGACATATAGTCATTTATTTTTCCATTTGGTTAAACATGATGAGTTACAATTCAATTAATATATATGTGGTCTCTAGTATTCAAAGTGTTCTTATCTCTACTAAACAAACCAGGCAATAGCTATTGCACAGATGTGATGGTCGGCCAGATATACAGGGGCTTTTTCCTTTTTTGAGGCTCACATTGTCATTTTTGAAACAGAACTAAAATATTTAAATATTTTGGGTTTTTTTGATGACATACCATCTCCTATACTTTACTATGAAATCATGTAAGAATAATACATTTATACAAAGGGTGATGTCACTTTGCTAATTAATATCAATGACATGAGTTTTGAAGGATCAACAGAATGTAAACTTTTGAAGTCATTTATTCTTTAGACATATAGTTTTAAGAACATCTTTGTTTCATTTGTGTGGCCATTTGAAATCACATACTTCTCTGATTATCATAATTTTAACATATATTCAGTGTTTTTGAGAGAATTTTCATACTGCATCACTTCAAGAGATAAAGTAGACTGTATTTAATACGATTTGAAATTATATGTTAATGGGCTATAATGTAAATGTATGTTTTTTTCCAATAGATAACAAAATTTCTGCATAATTGATATTCTTTCTTTCTAATTTGTACAAAACATATCTTGCTTTAGTTAATAGATTCTAATATTAATTATTTTCTTCCACATCTATCAGCATAAAAGAAATATTTGGAGTTGAGATAAGGATTAAATTGATATAAAAATGTTTTACATATTAGAATTCCAGCTTAATTTGCTTTAAGTAAATCTAATGTACTTTCATTTTCACTTCTTGTATCACATCTCATTCTGTTTCAAAACTGTATAAATCACATTTAGAAGATGGTTATTACTAAATGAATTCAGAATTTAATAAAATTTATCTGGTCTCCAACAACACATTTCCAATCAACCTACTAGTCTCATTTTCTTCAAGACTAAGGAAATTTTCAGAAATATATACTTAAAGATTTCTCATTATTTTGAAACCCACTCTAAGGAGAGATGGTTAAGCATCTACATCCTAGCTTCCAGGTTCTTAGGAAAAAAAAGTCTAACTAGAGGAAAGGAAGCAGGTTTTGTGATAAAGTAATTTTAAAAATTATAAGTAGTTTCTAAAATATTTCTTTAAAATAATATAGGAAAAACACATAGAATTCAGTTGCTAATATAGATAATTATGTTCATAAGGAGACAGGAATAATTTATAGATTATTTGCTACTACACATTAACTTCAAAAAATAATAAAGTCAAGGAACAGTAATTCATTCTCTTTGTAAATTTAAAAATGGAATATCACTCCTCATTAATATTGATTATAAAACTGAGATAGTTAAAATAATATTTAGCAAAAACAATAAATATAATTTTTAATGAAATGTAGTAATTCTATATTTAGAGGATAAAATTTTGACTTGAACTTACAATAAATTAATACACGCAGTGTAGATAGTAGGCAAACTTTCAATTTATCTATCTGAATTGAGGCAGAAAAATGGCAGAAGATTATATTATTTGCTTCTTTACTTCTTCTGTGCATTTTATGTTCATTTCATTGTGGGTTGAGACACAAACACCAGAATTGCCTTCATTTTTTTAATTCGTTAAATATGGTCTTACAATTAGGAGGGATTCATCTTCAAACAATCAATAACAAATGTATAATTACAGAACAAGCCAAGGCTTATGCCATTCCGTGGTTTCTCCCCTTGGGTTCCCCATGGTTCCATGTTTCCCCCTACTTAAACTCCAAGTTAATTGGACTTCTCATGGAATTCAGAGGTTCCCTTCTGATTAGATTCCCCCATACTCCCTCCCTCCAGTCTCCTTGATATCCTTCCTATTCCCCTCCCCCCTCCATGTCCCACTCCCTATGTTCCCCAGCATCCTAGGCAAGGTTCCCCCTGATCATGTAAAAATTCATATATGTTGAGGTAATTGTTAGGTTAGCTATCTATCATACTATTTCCGCTTGTGATCTAGCTTCCACATATGAGAGAAAACATTCAGTGCTTGAGTCTCTGAGTTTGGGATATTTCACTTAGCATAATTTTTCCATCTGCATCCATTTGGCTGCAAATGCCATAGTATCATTTTCTCTAATAGCTGAGTAGTATTCCATTGTATATATGTACCAAAGTTTTTTAATTCACTCATCAAGTGAGGGGCATCTGGGTTGGTTCCATAATTTAGCTATAGTAAATTGAGCTGCTATAAACAATGAAGAAGCTGTATCTCTATAATATGCCCACACTAGCTCTTTTGGGAAGATATCCAGGAGTGGGTAACTGGGTCATCAGGAGGTTCCAGCCCTAATTTTTTGAGGAGTCTCTACACTGCTTTCCAGAGTGGCTGTACTAGTTTGTAGTCCCACCAGCAATGTAACAGTGTTCCTCTTTTCCCACATCCCTTCTAGCATCCGTCATTGTTTGTATTCTTAATTTTTGCCACTCTGACTAGAGTGAGGGAGAATCTTAGTGAAGTTTTGATTTGCTTTCCTCTTATTGCTAGTGATATACAGCATTTTCTCATATGTTTACGGGCTTTTTGGACTTCCACCATTGTGAAGTTTCTTTTTCATTCCATATCACATTTATTAATTGGATTATTTGTGATCTTGGTGTTTAGTTTTTTGAGTTCTTTGTATATTCTAGATATTAGCCCTTTGTCCGAGGTATAACAGGCAAAATTTTTCTCTCATTCTGTAAGTACTCTCTTGAGATTCTTGACTAAATCTTTAGCTGGAGAACTGCCTTCATTTTGATATTTGTTTTCATTTGTATTTTTTTTATGAAATTTAAAAAATAATGCTTCTGACAAATGTTTCTCTATCCTTTTTTGTTGTTGAATCATGATATAGTATTTATCTTAAGAACTGCTTAATTTTGAAAGACTATAAAATGTTTACATAACAATAATGTGATTTTATTTAAATTCTACTGTCTTTCACTAATTATATACTTAGAATGAAAGCATGTGTAATGTTGTTGGCCCATCACGAATATGTTATTTATAAATTTATTTGTTTCATTTAAAGCTTAATAGTTATATATAGTAGTTGAGTTCATCCCCTCATACTCATACGTGCATGGAATTTGATTTTAAGTCATGATCCCCATCTTATTCTTCACCCTTTTCCTTTCTGTCCACTTCATATTCATTCCTCTCCTCTACTGGACTTCCTCTTCTGTTTATTTACATTTGATTGTCTCTCCTTACCCATGTATATTTATATATGTATACAACATGACTTTAAGAATTAATTCCAGGGCAGGAATGGTGGCTTGGCAGTTATGGTGCTTGTCTTGCATGCAGGAGTACATGAGTTCAAACCCCAACACCATGTATACCACAGAGTGTCAGGGGAATGGAAGTCACACAAAAAACTAAATAAAAGCTGATGCTCTCTTTCTTTCTCTGTCTCTCACTGTCCCTCTCTCTCTCTTAAAAAAAAAAGAATTAATTCTGCATTGTCTTATCTTACCCATCCCTTATCTCTGCCTTTCTTCTCCACTCCTAATCTTCCATTATCTTTATGTCATTCCATCCTCCCCTCCCCTTTCCTTTATTTTACACTAGCTCTTGCATATGACAAATAACTTTCAACCTTTACACCTCTGAGTTTGGCTAATTTCAGTTACCATGGTATTCTCCATACCCATCCACTTACAAGAAAATACCATAAGTTCATTATTTTAACTACTGAATAGAACTCCACTGTATGTATGTGCGCTTACATTTTACAATTTCTTAAACTATTCATCCTTTAATGAGCATCAGGGTTGATTCCATAATTTAGCTATTGTGAATTGTGCTGCTATAAACATTGAGGTGGCTGTATTTCTGTATCATTCTACTTTTAGATCTTTGAGAAAAATATCCAAGATTAGAATAGCTAGATTATATGGTATTTGCATCCCTAGTTTTTTGAGAATTCTCCGTATTGTTTTCCAGAGTGGTTGTACTAGTCCTCAGTCTCACTGTGTACAAGTGTACAATTTTCCCCACAATCTCACCAGCATTTATTATAATTTGTACTATTGATCATTGCCAATCTGACTGCAATTTGATAACATCTTAGTGTACTTTTGCTTTGCATTTTCCTGACTGCTAGAGATATTGAATTTTTTTCTACATTTATTAGCCATTTGTGTTTCTTCTTTTGAAAAGTTTCTGTTTAGTTTATTAGCCCAATTATTAATTGGATTATTTGATTTTGTTATTTTTATTATTTTGTTGTTACATTTTTTAAATTTCTTTTTATATTTTGACAACTAATCCCCTCTTGGAGGAGCAGCTGGACATTCTGTAGGCTCTCTACGTTCTTATTCATATCCTTTTTTGTACAGAGTTTTTAGTATGATAACTCTTCATTTATTGATTATTGGTTTTATTTCTTGTACTTTGGGGATCATGCTAAGTAAGTTGGTGCCAGCACCTGTGTGGTAAAGTTTAGCACTATGTTTTCTCCAGTAGTTGTAATGTTTCTGATCTAATTAATAAGTCTTTGATCCACTTCTATTTGAGGGTTTTTTTTTTTTTTGGTACATGTAACTATCAAGTTTTCTCAGCAGCATTTGTTTAAAAGGCTATTTTCCAAAATATATTTTGACATCTTTGCCAAATATCAGATAGCTATAGGTATGTGAATTTGTCTCTGTGTTTTATATTCTGTTCCTTAGGGCTTCATGTGTATTTTGTGCCATTTCCATACTGTTTTTGTTACTATAGCTCTGTAGTCTGATTCACATCTGGTATCTTGACTTTCCTGCTTTTTCTTGCTTAGTATTGCTTTGACTATTCTGGTCCCTTATTTTTCCAAATGAATTTTTAAGAATTATTTTTTATAATTGTGTGAAGAATGTCAGTGATATTTTGATGGGAATTTCATTTAATTTTTATATTTATTTTGTATACTGGTTGCTTTGGCAATGTTAATTCTGCCTCTCTGAGAACATGGGATATATTTAAAACTTCTAAGGTCTTCTTCGATTTCTGTCTTCATTGTTCTATAAATTTCATTGTAGAGCTGTTTTGTCTTCTTGGCTAGATTAATTCCCAATATTTTATTTCTTTGAGGTTATTGAGAATTTGTTGGTTTTCCTGAATTCTTCCTCAGCTGAGTGATTATTGGAGAACAGAAATGCTATGTATTTATTTATGGGTATTGATTTTTACCTTGCTATTTTGCTGCCCTCATAAACTCTAGAGATCTTCTGGTGAAGTTTTTTTTTTCAATTTTCTAGATATAGGGTAATGTTTTTGATGAACAGAGATAGTTTGATTTCTTCTTTACCTATTTGTAGCCCTTTGATTTCCTTTTCTTTCCTAGTTGCTCTCAGTAATGTTTTGAGGACTATATTGATTAGAGATGATGAGAGTAGACAGCCTTTTATTGTTCCTGAATTTAGTGGAAATATTTTTAGTTTTTTTTCATTTAGTATGATGTTCATTTGGGGTTTGTCATAAATGGTCTTTATGATGTTGAGGTAAGTCCCATTGACCATTAGCTAATCTAGAACTTTTAACATAAATGGGTATGCAATTTGATCAAAGATATTTTCTGCATCTATTGAGATGATCATGTGATTCTTGTCCTTAATCTAGTTAAGTGATGAATTACATATATTGTTTGTCCTATGTTAAAGTAACATTGCATATCTGAAATGAAGCACACTTGATTATAGCGTATGAACTTTTGATGTTTTTGAATGTAATTTGCTGTTACTAAGAATTTGTTCATATACATTCATCAGAAATATTTGGTTCTAGTTTTCTTTCTTTAATACATCTCAGTCGGGTTTTGATATCAGATTTACATTAGTTTCATAGAATATATTTAAGCAATAATAATTAGAAGCCTGAGAGAGAAAGAAATGTAAGAGGAAGTTAGAGAGGAGGTTGTAATATCTGAGCATGAGCAGAGAGAAAGTAGAGGAGGTACAAGATTTGCTGGAGAAAAAAAAAAAACTGGAGGAAGAACAGACAGAGATAGCAAAGTAGAGGATAGGTGAAAGAGATATTAATAAGATATGGGTGATAGCATAAGAAAGGATAGAAGCAAGTATAGGAAAAATTTGCAACTGGGGTACAATATAAACAAAGGGAAAAAGAGAGAAGAGAAGAAAAGAAAAAAAATGTATTTGGGAGTGTCTTCTCCATGTCAATTTTATGGAATACTTTGAGAAAATCTGGTTTTAGTTCTTTTATAAAAGTCTGGTAGAACTCAGCAAAGAATCCTGGTAATGGTTTATATGTTTGTTTGTTTTCTAAAAGGTTTTAAATTACTGCTTCAATTTTGTGATTCATTTATATTTTCCATATCTTCCTGATTCAATTTCAGCAGAAGAACTACTCAAAATCATCACACAGAGGAAATTCAGTAAGGATACTGAATTTATATCAATAGACAAACAAGGCAGCACAGAACTTACTAATAAAATGCAACGCCTTTGAACAACAATTACACAATTATTCTAACACTGAATGTGAATGGTCTCAATGCACCATTCAAAAGACACAGACCATCAGATTGGATCATAAGACAAAATCCAACAATATGCTGCTTAAAAAATACCCACCTTACAGCCAATAATGTCCACAGATTGAGGGTGAAAAGATGGAAAAATATCATCTATGCCGACAGTTCAAAAAGCAGGCTGGTGTTGCAATACCTATATCTGACACAGTATATTTCAAACATAAACTAACCATAAGACATAAAGAAAGTCAATACAACTTAGTAAAGGGAACATTACAGTACGAAGTTATAACATAGTAAATATATACTCTCCAAACAAAAAGGTTCCCAACTATGTGACTAAATCACTCTCATGATATAAAACCTCTTGTGGACTTCAACATAATAACACTGGGAGACTTCATTACTCCTCTGTCACCAATAGGCAGATTGTCAAAGCAAAAAACATTAACAAAATCTCCAGCCTAAACAACTCCAAAACTCAAATGGACTTAAAAGATATCCATAGAATGATCCACCCCAAATTGGCTTAATAAACCTTTTTCTCAGCAGCACATGGATCCTTCTCCAAAATAAATCATATTCTAGTTCACAAAGGAAATATCAGCAAATGTAAAAGTACCCTATCAGACCATGATGCCATGACCCTAACAATTAACAGCAAAAATTATTACAGAAAACACACATATACATGGAGATTTAATAATATCCTATTAAATGAAGAATGAATCCAAAAAGACATGAGAGCAGAAATTGAGACATTCTTGGAAGAGAATGAATATGGAGAAACTTCATATTGTAGTCCGTGTGACAGCATAAAAACATTCCTAAGGGGAAAATTTATAACACTGAGTGCCCATATTAAAAATGAGGAGTGATCTCAAATAAATAAGCTTATGTTCCTCCTCAAATTCTTACAAAAGGAAGAACAATGTAATACCAAAGCCAGCAGAACGCAGAAAATAATCAAGATCAAAGCTAAAATCAATGAAATTTTAAAAAAATAATAAAAAATTGACAAAACAAAGAGCTGGTACGTAGAAAAATAAATGAAATTCATAGACCCCCTAACCATTCTCACCAGAACAAGTTAAATGAAGCAAATCAATAAAATCACCTGTGAAAAGGGATTGATCACTACTAACACTTAGTAAATTAAACAAATTATAAGAAAATACTTTGAAAAATCCTCTAAATTAGATAATCTGGAAGACATGGGCAAATTTCTAGACACATACAACATATCCAAAATGATGCAGGACAATGTTCAAATCCTAAACAATTCAACAGGCACTGAAATTCATACAACAATTAAATTAAAGAAGGAAAAAACAGAACCTGATGGATTCCCCACTGAGTTTTACCAAACCTATGAGAAGGAGCTAACACTTCTCCTTAATAAGATATTACAGGAATTGAAAAGGAGATATTTCCTACTTTCCATGAGGCAACCATAATTCTGATACTAAAACCCAACAAAGACACATCAAGAAAAGAACACTACAGACCAGTAAACCTGATGAACATTGACACAGTCATCCTTAAAAGGTTCTAGCAAACCATATTCAAAAACATATTAAGAAGGGGTTGGATATTTAGCTCAGTGGCACAGTGTTTGCCTAGCATGCACAAGGCCCTAAGTTTCGGTCCTCAGCCCTGAAAAATAAAAAGAAGTAAAATATATTAAAAAGAAAATTTATCATGATCAAAGGGATTCATTCCAGATATGAAAGGCTATTTCACCATAAGCAAATCAATAAATGTGATTCATTACTTAAATAAAATTAAGGATAAAAACCATATGATCATCTCAATTGATGCATAGAAGACGTTTGATAAAATTCAGCATGCATTTATGCTCAATACTCTAGAGCAGACAGGGATCAAAGAAACTTATAATAACTATGTAAAGGCCATATATGACAGACCCTCAGCTAGTATAATACTAAACGGCAAAATGTTGAAAGCATTTGCACTAAACTCAGGAACAAGACAAGGCTGTCTGCTCTCACTACTTTATTCAATATAACCCTCAATACCTAACCAAAGCAATCAAACAAGGAAAGGAAATCAAAGGGATAAGAATAGGAAGAGGGGAAGTCAAATTATCCCTTTTTGCTGACAACATAAACCTATATCTGGAAGAACCATAAAATTCCACCAGAAAGCTACCTGAGCTTATAAATGGATTTAGTAAAGTGGCAGGCTTCAAGATGAATACCCATAAATCAATAGGTTTCCTAAATGCTAACAATAATAGGGCAGAAAAAATAATCAGGTAATCGGTCCCATTCACAATATCTTTTAAAAAAAAACTACCTGTGAATTAATCTAACAAGGGAAAGAGAACATTTCTACAACAAAAATTATCAGACACTGAAGAAAAAAAATGTAAGACCTGAGAAGATGGATAGATGATTCATTCTCTTGGTTATGCAGAATTAATGTAATTAAAATGGCTATTCTGCTAAAAGCACTATACAGAGTCAATGCAATCCCCATCAAGATACCAATGTCATTCTTTACTGATATACAAAAAGCAATTCCCTAATTCATTTGGAACAACAAGAAACCTAGACTAGCCAAAACATTACTAAGCAAGAAAGACAAAACAGGTGAAATTTCAACACCTGAAATAAAACTATACTATAGAGCAATAATAACAAAAACAACATGTTACTGGTATCAAAATAGGCATGAAGACCAATGGAATAGAATAGAAGACTCTTCTTTAAACATATGATTTTTGACAAAGTTTGTAAAAATATAACAGAAGAAAGACAGCCTATTCAACAAATGGTGCTGGACAAACTAGACAGGCTTTTAAAGAAAGTTGAAATTAGAACCTTATCTCTCTCCTTGCACAAAAAGCAAATCAAAATTGATTAAGAGAGTAAGAATTAAACCAGCTACCTTTAAACTGCTAGGAGAAAAGTTAGGAAGGACCAGCACTCCAGCATTTGGGATAGGCAAAGACTTTCTAAATAAGACACCTAAAGTGAAAGAATTACAGTAAAAAATCAATGAGTGGGATGCCTTTAAACTAAAAAGCTTCTGTACAGCCATGGAAGTGGTCAAAGTTGTGAAAAGAACCTACAGAATGGGAGATAACCACGGCCTATGATTCTTCCAACTGAGGAATAATATCCAAAATTTGCAAAGTACTCAAAAATGTTAACATGAAAAATACAAACAATACAATCAATAAATAGGCCAAAAAGCTAAAAAGAAACTTCTCAACAGAGAAAACTGAGCTAACTAATGCATAAGTGAGAAAGTATTCTAAATCACTAGTACAGAGAAATGCAAATCAAAACTACCTTAAGATTTTCACCTCACTGCAGTCAGACTGGCAAAGATGAAGAACACAAATAATAAATGCTGGAGAGGTTGTGGGGAGATAGAAACTCTAGCACACTGTTGGTGGGATTACAAACTGGTCCAGGGGCTCTGTAAAGCAGTGTTGTGACTCCTCAAAATATTAGGGTTGGATCCACCATATTACCTAGCTATCCCTCTTCTGAGTATTTTCCCAGAGGAGTTAGAATCAGCACAGTACAGTGACATAGCAAAGTCTATGTTCATACCAGCTCAATTTGCAATAGCTAAATTATGGAACCACCCCAGATGCCCTTGTCTAGATGAGTGGATCCAAAAACTGGGAGATCTGTTTGTGTATGTACACACACACACACACACACACACACAACACACTTCTACTCAGCAATTAGAAACAATGATATTGTGGCCTTTGAAGGTAACTGGATGACAATGAATGAAATTATGCTGAGCAATAGTTAGCCAAACCAAGACAGTCAAGGGATAAATATTTTCACTCATTTGTGGAGGCTGGAGCTAAACTGAGGCCTATGTGAAATGTAGTCAGCTTTACTTATTAGATCTAGAAAAGGCATAGCAACACATAATCTGGAGCAACCGTGGATATGTAGCAAGGGGAAGAGCACAGGGTAAGTTGGAGGAGGGGAGAGGGAAGGAGTATAGGGAAGGATCTAGGGAGACATCAACAATGTAGCATGTTCTTTACCTCCTGAGAACTCCAAAATACTTATGCAATAATTTAATTCTGGAGAATTCACAACCTAAGCATTTATATTTTTGTAGGGGTGAAATATAGGTAATTCAAGAGACTGAGGTGTGGGCATTGTGGGGGTAATTCTGGTTTAAGAATATATGCCTATAATATTATTACTTTCTGTGCATTTATGATTATACAATAATTCAACTCTTTATTGAAAAGTTAAAAAAAAGATCTGGTAGGATACATGAAATTTATATCATTTTTTTGGTATTTTCTATCATTTGCCTTGTGGCCTACATTATAATCTATTTTGTAAAATATTTCATGTGCAACTGAAAATAAGTAAATTCAGCTGTTTTGGGGTGAAATATTCTGTAGATCTCTTTTAAATACATTTTATTTATGGTTTTATTTAGGTAAGAGTTATCTTTGTTGATTTTTCATTTTGATGACCTACTGTTGATAAGGGGGTATTGAAATCATCCAGTATAGTCTTTGGATCTACATTAACATTCAAAATTCATGTGCTTTTGTGATTGTAGTTTCCTGCCATTTTTTGGCTATATTTTATTCTGTCTTATTTTTAATTTATTGGAATGAACAAATGCCTTGTTCATTCATTCATTTTTCCATAAAACTTTTTCTGTTTGGTAATTTTGGGAATTGTCTTTAGTTTCTGCGATTGAAGCTTATCTTTGAGTATTCATTGTAGTGCTATCATGTTGCTCATGAATTCTTTTAGTTTTTTCTTGTCATGGGAAGTATTTATTTTCCCCTCAAACTTGGAACGAGGTTTGTTAGGTATAATAACCTTGGCTGGCAGTTATTCTCTTGTAGAGCTTGGTGTATTTCATTTCAGGTACTCCTTGATTATAAGGTATGAAATGAGAAATCATCAGTGAACCTTATTAGTTTGCCTCTAATGTTTCCCTCTTGCAGCTTTTAATATTATTTCCTTATTTTATATGTTACACATTTTGATTATGATATATCTTGGCAACTTTAAATTACAGTTCTATTTGGGGTCCTGTAAGCCTCCTGTATATGGATGTCAATCTCATTTCTGACATGGGAATTTTTTTCTGTAACTATCTTGTTGAAAATGTTTTTTATATTCCTTTAGTTTATATCTACACATTATCTTTTATCCCAATGACTCTCAGGTTTGGTTTTTTGCTTTCCAAGATTTCTTGTATAAACTGGTTACATTCTATTTTTTTTTAATTTCATTCTGTATACTCAGGTGGAATAAATTGTGTGTGGAGTGAAATTCAGTGTTGCTTATTTGACATGTGAGAATTTCTGAGCTACAGGATCTCTACTTTGTGGTCCTAAATGTCTCAGTCTCTCTGGTCCCTCTTAGAGATAGGCGGGAGCCAGGAGTGGAGCAGCACAAATGTCAGCGACAGGTATACAGCTTTAGGTCAAATGTCTGGTGTCTCCTTTTACATACATAATACTATTTGTCACCTATATAGGAAGAGTGAGGTCCACATTTAATAATAACACCATCAATAATAAATGTGAACTAGATCAGAAATACAACAACAGTTGTCTACTCTGTTGTCTAGTATATTTACAATTATCCCAACTTGAATGGGGTAGTAATTACATAAACTAATCATTGGCTTTTTTTCTCCTCTATTATTTCTATTAGAGTATAGCTGAAGATGACAGGTGTAGTGGTATATGCCTGTAATCTCAGCAGCTCTGGAGACTGAAGTAGGAGGATCATAAATTTGAGGTCTGTCACAGCAACTGAGTAACTTAGTGAGATCCTGTCACAAAATAAAAAATAAAAAAGGACTGGGGGTGTGTCTCAGTGGTTAAATACCCCTGGGTTTTAATTCCCAGGATTAAAATAAAAATTTATACCTGAAGATAGAGTGTCATTTATGTATGTGTGGATTAATATGCACTGTCGTTTGATTTAGTTCAGCAAAAGAGTCTCTAATTTGTGAATTTTGTGTCCCTGTTAAGTTCCTGGTATCTTACATATTAGAGTGAAATAAACAGAAGTAACAATGATTGCAAACAATATACAACATTAAACTGAATGTCCAGTTCCTACTATGAAATCTTTAACAATTTTCATCACCAAAAACAGCACTGGTGATTTCAGCAATTGTCAACTATAACAAAAAATAGTCATGAACTACATCTGTCTTTAAGAAAAGAAAAAAAGCAAGTACCAACAATGTCATCCACAGCAGTATAGATTGCATCAGCATTAATGGTAGGGGCAGGAGTTACTAAGCCAATTAATTGCAGAAGAGAGTTTGTAGCAGGTTATGTTTATATGGAAGGAAAGGAAAAATAGGAGAAACAAAGTATTAGGGGAGAGGGAGAGGACAGTAGAAATTGTCCATTAGCAGAAGAGAGAAAGAGAAACAAGAGAAATAAATGAAAATAATAAAAATCAAGTCAAAATATACCAACCAAAAATGTGAACCCTCAAATGATAAGGTGAGGAGAAAATAACTACATTTAAAAATGCTAAAGAGAGAGGATAAAACAAATAAGTGAAATACATGTACACACACACACACACACACACACACACACATACACATATATATGTAAACCAGACAGCACAGGAAGAATAAGCATGAGTACACACACACACACACACACACAAAATGAAAGAAAGAAAAATAATTCTTAATGAATAATGAAGAAACTGTCTCCTTTGATGTGATCAAAAGAGTTGGTCAGATTAGTGGTCACTATCTATGTCCAACAGTTTTTCTTTCCAGTTCTTCTAGTTTTCTATTGATAGAGCTCAGAGAGGAGGGTCGTTACCCTCCAGGTTTTGTGTTGCTCTCTAAACTGCCAGGTGTAGTGGTCTAAGATTGAAGCTATTTGATATATGATTGAGTTTCCCTTCTCACCAGGATGAGGTGGGATGTGTCAAGAAGTACTGTCAGTTGGAGTTTTGTCCATTCAGACCAGTTAAGTGCAGTCCTACAGTAAAGTCTCTGTGAGGGGAATTCAATCAGGTGGGGTTCAGTTCTAATCAGGCCTCAAAAGCTTTGTTGGATGGTATCTGCTTTGGATAGATTAGAAAGATATGCCCCTTTGGGCATGATGATAGCCAATTTCTGATTTGAGTCTGGTTATCAGGACATTCACAGGAGTTTAAGTCATGGAGCAAAGGGCTGATCCTCTACTCACTGCTGCCCATGAGTACAGGTTTCCAGGGCTTACTTAGTCCCTGAGTTCATGCACCCTCATCTGCTCAGATTCCCATCCCTCTTCAGAGGGTCACATGAGCCACCAGACTCAAAGAAAAAAACAAGTCAGTTTTCCCTATGCCCTTTCAACTAGAATCCCCCTGGGTATAGTTGACCCCATGCCTGTTTCACTCTCCTTCCACCAGGCACACTCTAGGCCATCCAATAGGTGCCTCAGCATTTGATGTATGGTCTCCCATCTCTAGAGCCACCATTGCAGGAAGATCACCCCAAGATTGCTTCTATCTCAACTCTCTGTGGCCAGTTGAAATAGCACATTTTTCAAGCATTGATTCCCAGTGAAGCCTCGGGGTCATCTAAGTTCAGGGAGCTTTTTTAATCTCAGGATTTTCAACACAAAATCTGTGTTCTCCCTCCCTCTGTGGTGAATGACTCCTGGCAATCGCCACCACTTTCCACACTCATTAGGCATTTTGGTTGGCTCCGATGTATTCTTCTTTTTTTTATTTTATCCAAGTTTTCAAATCTCTAAACCACTTTGAATTATACAACATTGAATTTTAGTATGATCCCTCTTTCACCCACCTCACTGAGAAGCTGTATACCCACTACTTTAGTACCGCATCCACCACGCAACTAGGAATGCAGCTATCCTCTACTTTGCCATCTTTCCATCTAGGAATTGGGTTTGATGACTTTGTATTTTACTGAATTTGGAAAGAAATAGACGTTTGCTTTTTTCAGATGAATCTTTAAATTATTTTTAAGCACATAAATTATTTTTATTAGTGCTTTAGGGATATACATAATAATTGGGTTCATCCCAATAAACTCATACAAGCATGAAAATCAATTTTGGTTTATAGTTTCTTGCTTTTTCTCTCCCATTCTCCCTCCCCTCTCCTCTTCTTCTTCCTGTACTTTATAAGCCCTGCTTTTGATTGGCTTCAGTTTGTATTTGATTGGTCAGATAAATCTTAAAAAAATACTTCAAAAAGCTGCAGGCCTAAGTCATCAGTTGAAAACTGTAAATAAAACCTATCAACCTCAAATCTCAATGGAAGATCATCAGTAATAAATATCATGGTGTGCTCTAATTACCTCCTACTGTACTTGTGCTTTAGGGAAGAGGTTCCACCCATTTAGCTCATGCTGTGTGACATATTAATTAAATATTTTCTGTGCTAATTAGAATTTGCATAGTTAAAAAAAATCATAGTGCTTTATCTAAAAGGGCAGAATTACTTTTGCTATCTTTTAAAATAAAGATGTCCAATTTTTAATAGCCCCAAATCTGGTATTAGACCATCTTAATTGTCCCTTTTAGATACAAATGAAAATCACTTACACAACACAAAGTCCATTTAATTTGTTCACTTTCTTCCCAGATTTTGATGTTCTATTTTGCACTTTGTATGTGTGTGTGTATGTGTGTGTGTTTGTAAACTCAAATTTCAGATATAATAGCAACCAACTTATAGCACTTAACATTTCATTGTTACATTTTTAAAAAAAATTAGTAACAGAAAATTTTAATCAAATCAGATAACTCAATCCTAAATTGCTTGTTTATTTTTTTAAACTGGACATGTCAGTTAGAAATTTGAAAAGAAAAACTAACTGACATGTATTTCTAATTCTTCAAGTTTCATTTCCATTTTTATCACATGGTTGCAATAAGTATTTAGGTATGTGAAGTTATTTATTCATGGTGACCTTTTCACTTTTGCAAAGTGAAACATTCAAATGTGCCACTTCTTTTAAAGGTAAGTTTTCATTCCCTTAAGAAAAAACTTGCTAGGAAAAAATTGGCTTAGATTTTGCAACTCTAAAATAACTTTATAATTACTAAATTTCAGGAATTGATTTAAATATTTTTTATACTTTAACAAAAGATGGAGAAATTAAAGTAGCTAAAAGCTACATTTAAAATTCTTCATGCAATATATATTTGCTGGTAATATAATATATATATATATGTGTGTGTGTGTGTGTATTTATATATGTGTATGTGTGTATACATATATACACACTCACATACACACATACAATATTTTTGCCAGAAAATAAAATTGATCAGTAGATTGGGAAGCCACCTAATGTTTGGAACACTGAGCAATCATAACTAACTACATGACAGAGTGCTTAATCTAACAATTATTTTTAACCATTTGGATTTAAGTTGATTATTGTCTCATTGTTTCTGTGTGTGCTGTTTCCTCTCACACTAGGTCCTTTGAAAACTATAATGTCTTCTTCATTCTATGCCTAATCCTACTGCTTAATCCAAAATTTCATTATTTTACAACCTTGAAAATATTTTATTTCACCAATTGTGACTATCTTGATCACTCCTTTTTTTCCAGTTAGACTTCCTGATTTATTTCATTTGTTCACTGTATGTGAATACAATATTTTGAAAGGCTCTGTCCCCTAAAGGCAGTGTGAGATCAGGGTCTGACTTGTATATACACATGTACACATATTCTTTTTTTTAAATTTTTTTTATTTTTGAGCAACCTTACAAGATTTTAACAAAACAATATAAAATGTGTATAAGATGTGTATATATCTGCCTACGGTACTCTGATATTTACTCTTGTTACTGAGAAGAAAGCTTTTAATATAATTACAATATTTTTGTAAAAAAAAAAAGATGTGTATATATTCTGGACATTGCAACTATCCCCAGGAGTGCCCCCCCCAATTACCCTCCCTTATCCCTCCCTTCCCCTTCCCATTATAACTCTAAAAATAGTATTAGATTGT
>PVKS010039312.1:0-17351 GCA_004027875.1 Aplodontia rufa | reverse complement strand
GTGGTTTGCATTCCCTGCGGCTGGAATGTATTGCCACCTTCTATTCATTCAGTGCTCAGTTTGTGTCACCTCCCCAGAAAGGCTTCCCATCACAGTCACAATCAAATCACCCCATTTTCTTTCCTTCACAGCATTTTATCATTATTTGGCTTGGGATTTATAAATATATTACCTAGCTTTCCCCATGAGAATGTAGCCTCCATGAAGGCAAAGGCCACTGTCTTGTTGACTACAGTATCCTCTGCGCTTGAGACAGTGTTTGGAACATATATTCTAAGAGAGTCTATTTTTTCATCTGGGTTTTGTTTTTCTGACACTTGGTTGTGTATATGGTGCTGGGGTTTGAACCCAGGTCCTTGCGCATGCCAGGCAAGTGCTTTAACCCCTGAGCCGCCACTCCAGCCCCAAGAAATATTTTTTGAATGATCAACAGCAGTGGGACCTGGGGCATATCACTTAACTTCTGATTTTATTTCACTTATAAAATATAAATATCCAATTACTCCCCAACTGTTAATAGTGTCTAATGAACAGACAAAAGAACTCATGGCTAATAATTAAGTGTACATATTTTGGGATATCACTTATCGATTCATAACCATTTCTCCACTTCCTTCTTTGCCATACTGGCAGTTCACCTTAACCTTTCAGTGTGTAAGACAGGTGGTGATTGGAGAGTGTGGGTGCTATAAATCATACTTTCTCATGGGTCTCATGGTACTTTGGAACAGTTGTGGGTAGATATTTGAGATCCCACAATGCTGTCAGTCAAGAATCTAACCCATTCAGACTTCTAGGCTCTGATTGATTTTTTAGAGTTTATTTTCTCACCTGGATTTTGTTTTCCCTCCATTTAGTTGTGTGTGTGGTGCTGGGGACTGAACTCGGGTCCTTACACATGCCAGGAAAGCACTCTTACCACTGAACCACCTCTCCAGTTCCTAGGCTATGGTTTGTAAATTTCCATTTTTGAACAGGTAATAAGGCCTAAGCCATGTTAATATATACTGGAAGCCACACATGCTAGCACATGCCTGTTATCCCAGAGACTTGGGAGGCTGAGGCAGGAGGATCACAAGTTTGAGGTCAGCCTCAGCAAATTAGCAAGGCCCTACACAACTTAGTGAGACCTTGTCTCAAAATAAAATAAAAAGGGCTGGGGATGTGGCTCAGTGGTTAAGCATCCCTCAGTTCAATCCTCACTCAGTACAGAAAAATGCTAAAGATTTGAACTTAACTTATAAGGTATTAAAAATCAAACATACCAATAGAATGAACTAAAGAGAATAGTTTGGGGTAAGATGAAAGAAAAGAACAAGGGTTTCTCCAGCTTTATTATTTTTTCATGTTTTTAAGTTTTTTTTTATAAATATATATATCAGGGAGTGAACCCAGGGATGCTTAACCACTAAGTCAAATCCTCACTCCTTTTTATTTTTTGAGACAGGGTCTTGCCAAGTTGCTAAGGCTGACCTCAAATGTGTGATGCTCCTGCCTTAGTCTCTTGAGTCTCTGGGATTACAGGTGTGTACCACCACTCATGGTGCTGTCTTTTAAAAAAATACAGGTTGAGTCTGTTGTGGTGGCATACGCCTGTAATCCCAGAAACTTGCGGGGAGCGGAGGCAGGAGGATTTCATGTTCGAGACCAGCCTTACCAACTTACCCAGACCCTGTTTCGAAATAAAAAAATAAAAAGGACTGGGGATGTAGGTCAGTGATAAAGTGTCCTTGATTAAAAAAAAAAAAGGGTGTGGCAGACAAAGCTTGTAGCTTAGTGGTACAGAACTTACCAGGCCTGAGTTCAATTTCCAATACTGCACACACACAAAAAGAACAATCTTATACCTTTATGCTAAGAGTCTTAGACATTATTCTGTTGTTTTCTTTCTCCCAGTAAAGAGCATGGCGAAAGCAAAACAGAATGAAGTTTTGCTTTTAAAGGGGCTACACCCAAGATTTAAAAAAAAGCTGGGTGAGCCAAAATAAACATTTCATCTTAAAAAAAAAAAACGCTGGGTGATGTACTCCTCTGGCTTCTTATAAGTAAGCAGTAAGATTCTTGTGCTAGAGAGAGATTGGAATCATGCTAGAAACCAACATCCATTCACTACTACTAAATTGGTTTTCAGATTCTTAAATAAAAAGGCCACAGAAAATGTTACATTATATTCACACTGAAAATACAAGTAAAGCCAAGCCAAATGAATCAGCTTTTTCCAAAACTTCAGCTCCAAAGGTTCTTTCTTCAAAGGACTGTTAATATTTCACTCCCTGTTGCCAAACCAAACAAACTTTCAGCAATGGCATCAGAGAGATCTGATGTTGGGAAATACTTGATTTCACTGGGCTGAAGTCTGATCTGGTAGCCTTTATTCTCATGTTGTCTACTTTTCCCATTCCACCCCATAAAACTCATGTAAACATTTGTATTATCACTAACTATCTAACATCAAGTGGAAACACTGTAAATCCAGATTAGCTGTTTCTAACAAATGCCAGGAATATTCAAATACAGCTATTTCAGATAAACTGGAAATTATTTGTATTATTTTAACGCTTATTAGGAAACTGAATTAAGAGACTAAATTTTTGGGTGCTTGTTTATGCCATAAAAAATTGTTATTGGCTGCTATATAATGCTGCAGTTGCATTGCTACAGTGAGAAAGAGAAAGAGAAAATCAATCTTTATTTAGTTGTTCATTTAACTTCAAAAGGAGGAAAGCCAGGCATGGTGGCACTTGCCTGTAATCCCAGCCACTTGGGAGGCTGAGGCAGAAGGATCCCAAGTTCAAAGCCAGCCTCAGCAATTTAGCAAGACCCTGTCTCAAAATAAAAAAATAAAAGGGCTGGGGAGGTGGCTCAGTGGTTAAGTGCACCTGGGCTCAATCCCTGGTTAAAAAAAAGAGAAAGATGGTAGTTTTGTAAACCTGGATATGGATAAGCACTTTAAGCAAACAGCTTTGGTGCACAATTAAAAGAATGAGGCTTGCTTAGTTCTGGGGTAGTGTGGGTGAGCAGATAAGATGTTTATGCACATCCAAAGCTGAACTTCTAAAACTCACCACCATTTACATTCTGCCCACTTTAATAATTCTCCAAAATATTGTTCTAGAACTACACCATACAATAACATTAGCCACTTGTGGTTAGTGATCAGTTGAAATGTAGGCAATCCAATTTGAAATGTACTATAATTAGAAAATACATATATATTTTGAAGATTCAATATGAAAAGAGTAATTATCTCACTTTTATATGGATTAAACATTGAAATATTTACTGAATTAAATAAAACATTAAAATTTCTTTTACAGTCTTTTGTAATGTGGCTATTTAAAATTACATATATGACTTACATTATATTTCTACTGGACAGCATTATTCTAGAATATTTGGTGCATACTGAGGACTGACTGATTTTTTTAAAAGTTGATACACCATAGTCACTGAGACCACCCAGTGAAAAATTCAGCAATTATTTCAGAGGCTCTAGGTTTCCATTCTGCCAAAAACAAACAGAAGAGAAATCTCAGGCTATCACAATGTCTAGGATGTAGTTAAGAGTACAATGCACATTTATTTCCTTTTAATTGGGAAAAGAAACTAAAAATTCAGGTGAGTACTTGTTCACCCAATTATCCCTCAATGCTCCACTCAAATTCAAGTGCCGTACTAGGTCTAGAAGTTCTAATGCATTTTTTTAAAGGAAGAGAGAGGAAAAAGTGAGAGAATCAATTTTTATTTATTTTTTCATCTGGTCTTTGTTTCTCTGACACTTAGGTGTGTATGTGGTGCTGGGATTCGAATTCGGGTCCTCACATGCCAGGCATACACTCTAGCCCAGTTCTGATGCATTTGAATGGAGATAATCACAGAATGTATATTCATTACAGCTTTGGTAATATTTTATTATCTACAAGTCTCCCCACTAAAATACCTGCTGCTTGTGAGTGGGGATTGTATATCCTCATGTTTCAAATGTTTAATGAGTTGTAGTCATCTTTTTTTTTCTTGATACTGGGGATTGAACCTAGGGATGCTTTATCACCGAGCTACATCCCTAGCCCTTTTCATTTGAGACAGGGTCTAAGCTTCTGAGGCTGGCTCCCAACTTGTGAGCTTCCTGCCTCAGCCTCCCAAGTACCTGGGATTACAAGTATGTAGAACCACACTGCTGTGATAATCTTCTCAAAGTACTCACCCAAGCAGCCATTTCCTTATTATAAATAGTACTGTACCTATTGTTTAAAATCCTCCATTGCAATTGCCTTTAGAATGTTTATTACATTTCTGAATATGCTCCAGGGTGGCGAACCTCTATCATTGAAAGATAATTCTTGGAAATAGCCAAGATTCACCTTAGAGGTAGCACATATAGTGAATAAACTGAATAGGGTTGTTTTTCTTAATGGCTCATAAAATTGTTTCTAAAAATGACTTCATAGTATCTTTTGAGCAAAGATAACATTTTTGGAATGCCTATGGCAACTAACTTTACAGGGCATTTACTTGGATGCCAATAGGCTGGCTTGCACTCAATTCTTTCTCATCTAGTTTCAATTCATAATTAGGACTAAGCACATATAACAAGGGGATGACAATTAATCATTAAAAATTCCCTAAATTTTATTCTAGCCTACTTCTAGACTTTTGGAGATTAAAACCTTGATAGCTAATTTTTTAGTCTGGACATTGAACCCAGAGGTGCTTTACCACTGAACTACATCCCCAGCCCTTTTAAACCATTATTTTGGGACAGGTCCTTGTTAAGTTGCTTAGACTGATCTCAAACTTGCCATCCTGCCTCAGCCTCTTGGGTCGCTGGGATTACAGGCACGTGCCACCATGCGCTACCCTTTGTATCTTTTATTTTAGAACTGATTCCAAGATACACTTAACCTGCTAAAATGAAGGCTCCCATTATTTATAGTGCTAATGTGTATTTTGTAATGCCTGATGTGATTCATCAAAATTTACATTTTTTTGGTTGTACTGGGAACTGAACCCAGGGACACTCTCTCACTGAGCTGTATCCCGAGCTCTTTTTTTTGAGACAGGATCTTGCTAAATTGCCCAAGCTGGCCTGGAACTTGTGATCCTCCTGCCTCAGCCTCTGGAGCAGCTGGAATACAGGCAAGCTCCAATACACCCAGCACATTATGTTCTTTAATCCTCCTCAGAATAAATGATTTACTTTTCTAAGTGTTCCTTGGCTAACCAGCCCAAACTGATGTTTAGTCCAAGAAATCATACAACATAAGCAATCGATACTGGGGCATGGAAGAAATATTAAGGCAGGATTAAGGGTACAAAGAAGAAAACCTCTGGAAACAAATGAGTGGAAATCTCTGCCACTTCCTCCGTGGCCTTGGGAAAATTACCAAAACATCTGTATCTCAGCTTTCACCTATGGAACAGGGCAGTAATAGTTCCACCTCACTGTGAAGATTAAACATACTACAGAGTATTTAATATAAAGCCTGACAGCAATCATACACGTTTAGCCATTTGTAACATAGCTATTGGTAATCCATCTGCAAGGTCTTATATTTGAATCTTACCTGAATTCCATGACCTTGAAGTAACTTTACCCTAGCTGGGTGTATAGCTCAGTGACAGAGCATTTATTTAATAGCATGTATAAGGTCCTGTACTTCATTCCCAGCACTGAGGAAAATTAAAAAGACCATTAAGAGTGTAATTTAGTTGGGTGTGGTGGCACACGACTTAATCTCAGCAGCTCAGGAGGCTGAGGGAAGATACAAGTTCAAAGCCAGCCTCAGTAACTCAGTGAGGTCTCCAGCAACTTAGCAAGACCCTGTCTCAAAATAATAAATTAGAAAGTGCTGGGGATGTGGCTCAGTGGTTAAATGCCCTTAGTTCCCAGCACCAGGAGAAAAAAAGTGCAGTGCAGTTTATAATCACTCAGATTTATCAAATTCTGTTCTAGGTATGTGGGTTCTTCTAACTTTTACTCAAGAAGATGCCTGTGTATGGGGATCTTACATTTTCTCCAGTGCAAACTTTTCAGTGTTGAGTTTCAAAATAGACTCATGAACCCATATGAGGTTGTGAGGTGAGGAACTGAGCAAATCAAAACTATCCTGAGGAACTGAGTTCTGATACCAACAATAGAATTCTGTAGGCAGAGGAAATAAAGCAGAATAAAATTCACCACTGGCTAAGAAAATGCCAAGGGAAAGCCTTATTCAGGTATTTGAGTATGATTACATAACTACTTGCAAACAGACATCTTAGTGGTTCAGTCCAACATGTTTAAGAGGTTGGAAGCAGGGACAGAAACAAGTTGCACAAGCACATATGCACACTTAGAAAAATTTCTGTATATCTGAAGATTAAGTGAGGGAGCAGTCAGGGCAATGTTGAGAATCCAAGACCAGCAAAGATACACCTACTTAAAATGTGACATAAATCTTCCCAGAATTCTTGTATTGGAATATACTTTAATCTTTTATTTTACCAAAGATTAAACCATTTGACTGTACAACACAGAAAATGGAAGTTTATCATATAAACCAGTACCTGCCCACGTTCATAGCAGTGAGGTTGGAATAAAAAAATCAAGGTTGCATTGTTGTTATTCTGCTTGATTCTAAAAAAATCAAGTCTATTTGACATTGGTTTGAAGCAACAAAATCTTTATCAGAGTCCCCTTTTTAAAGAAAACCCCAAGGACATATGATTGAGCACAAATGATCACTTCATGCATTTTATTGATAGTCTATATATTTTAAATCTGCAGTATGACATTTTACATAGGGAAAAAGCTTTTCCTAAAAGATAACTATTAATAATCAAACCAGCTTTAATATGACTGACCTTTCAAGGTCTTGTTTTGCATTAAACAAGTTACTTTTTAGCAGGTGTAAAGCACTGTACAAAAAAAGAAAACTGGGTACATTCTCGAAATTTAATACAGGGCTTCCCAACCAGGAGTTTGCTGGATAGATAGTGGAGAAGGATGTTATATTCAGGTTTAAATGGAAAGAAAATGAGAAATCAGATAAAACAAGCCAATCAAATTCACTTCACTTTGTGCTCTTTTTTTGAAATTCTCTCCCAGAGGTCAGGAAGCCCTGGTATAACAATCACTTTAGTCTTTACAGAACATACATTTATGTGCTTCATGTTCAAAGACAAAAGGCAGCCTTTGTTACTGTTCCCCTTCCAAATCCCTTCAGGTTCTTATAGGTTTCAGAAAGCTTTCCAAGATTGCTGCCCAGTTCTTTATATGAATCCAAGTAAACATCTATACCAAAGCAGCTCTTCCTGGGAGAAGATAAAACAGGCACAGATACATTACCAGGCCCACTGCGTACCTACTCAACTTGATACCTAATCACATGGCCCTATATCTTTAAAAGCAGCACCAGGGACAAATGGAGCTTGTATCAAGAAGTAAAAATCCAAATATCGGACAGCTAAAAACATCAGCTAAAAGGATGTAACAGGGCACTAAATACAGAGTTAAGGCTGGGCAGCTGGTTCAACCATACCTTGATAATGGAGTAAATCTGCAAGATGAGGAACTGATAGAGGAACCTTGAAATAATGAGGCACAGTGGTATCGATGGGATTCACATTCACTGCATGTCTTTAAGATAGCCATCACTCGACCCAAATGACTACAAAGCAGCTTGTGGAATTTTAGCAAATAAATCCTAATGAAAAACAAGTATATGGCTGTAATTTTGAGTGTTGAATGGTACGCTTATTTCTTTTAGATTTGAATACAAACACCTACATAGACATGAAAAGAACGGTAAAACTGATAACCTGTTCTTTTACTCCTTGAGAGTTCTAACACCCCTATAACATTTCTACGCTGTAGACTTTCAGACACAAAGTAGATTTAAATAGCATTCACATGTTGGGAATATTAGACAATATTTTAGAAGTGTCCAGTTAAGAATTCTTAGATTCAGAATGCTAAAAATTTAAAAGGCAAGATATACTGGACTCACAACTAGCTTTAGTTGCTTATTAAAACTGATTTAAAAATATTAGTTCCTCAGACCTTGCACTGTAACTTTCCAAATGAAGCAAGGTACATTTCCAATTTTTTCAAAAGCACACAACTTACTAGTTACCTCAATGAATTACAACACTGTTATTGGATATTAAACATACCAAAGAATTATACTAAAGGGGAAACCCTTGGCAGACGCTGTAACATGTGCCTTGTCAACCTCTTGTATCACTCATGTGTAGACTACTTCAGAAAGTAGCAATCAGCAGTCTTGTAAGATCAGTAAAGAATAAAAGTGCCCTGCAAACATGGCTTCTGTATACTTAATGTTGGTAAAACTTTGTCAGGGAAGCCAGTAAAGTAAAATGTCTTAAAAAATCAAACAAGATAAGTTATTTTCATTTACAAGAGAACAAAGGAAAACAAAGGGGGGAAGGTGAATAAAAATGTCCATCTTTAAAAATGCTAACCACCACCACAAGGTGCCACTGTATTCTAGCTGTAAAAATGGCCTTTTAAGGGGCATTTTGCAACATTTCTCTATTACATGGGTATTTGGGGAACTGATTGAAAATCATGGCTGATGCTTGACCCATTTCATGCTGTGTATGCTTGGGAAGCAGGTGATTAAATACAAAGCATGTGCATGTGAAGTGATAACCCTTCATAGATATGAGACACTGACACTAGGAGAGAATTCTTGGCACAGAAAGGATGTCTTCCCCGGGGGCAAAACTGAGGTAACACTTAAAGCTAACCGGTTAGTTTCCTATCTTAAAGTTTGGATGAAATCCAATAATCATGATCCTAAAGATTGTGTATCACCTCTTGGATTAAAGGTTTCCTTATGAACTGTACAATTATTACTTACATTCCAACACTAATGTGAATAGTTTTCTCAGTCCCCACATCCATTAACACCACTGAGGTATAACTACTGTGTTCTTTTTAGGGCAAATATTCCAAATTAATACCACTCTCTTCTAGTGTTGCTACCAACTGTCTGCAAACTTTTAACTTAACGTGTTCAATTTTGTTTTCTAGTACTAGTAAATCTCAACCTTGTCAGCTGCTTGGAGTTAAACAAAACACTGCGAATGTTTCACATTACTAAGTGAACTTTTTAAAAACATCTGAAATATTCAAATAAAATCAGGTTTTAGTACTTTTCCCTATGCTTTGAACAATGTAATCTCCCAACATTGTTTTTTGTTCCTATTACTGCATGAAGTTCAAAGTAGGTATTAAAAACAGAACCTTTCAGTAACAAAGAAAAAGTGCAAAGATACAAAATGAAATGTAAAGTCTTTGCAAGAAAATGTTCTCAAGTATAGGTGTTTGGATGCTGGTGGGAAAAAAGATTTTTGTTCTCCATTGTACATCTGACACCTGCAATTTGTCTTCAATGTCCACAACATTAGTAAGTATATATTAGTTATGGACCTTGCAAAATAAAAAGTAGCAAATTCCACTAAAAATACTTGTATTCATTCTATGCAGTCCAATGGATAAGTTAAGAGTGCTATTGAAAAATGTGTCCACATGCACATGTCCAGTATGTGCATTCTACCGAAAGCTAAAAACTTAAAAAGTTCTATTTCCAGTGTTTATGAAGAGCTTCAACATCTACATTCATGACCAGCATTCTGCTTGAGTTACCTCTTAGTTTTAATACTTCACAAACAATACATCTTGGGAGGTCAGGGAGGTACCTGTTGCCAATAACTCTTATGCTTAAAAACGTGCTGTGGTTGTTTTAAAACCATTCAAAATGACCACCCCAGTAATAATGGAACATTTTATACCAAGAAGAAAATGGACTTATTTTTAAGCCAATCAGTACTACCCTGCAGATATGAAAACCATTGATTAAACCCTTAAGGGAAAGAGACAAGGAGGCTCACAAATATAAAGAAATGCTTACTTTTACATGGACATTTTTTTAAAAAGATAAAATGTATTACATAAGCGCCATAAACAGTGAAATCTGCTTATATTAAAAAAAATAAGTGAAGCTTTGTTTGGACATTATTTTCTTGCAAGAGCAGTACATATCCTTAGTAAACAACTACCATATTTACACAAGTTAATTTCCTTGATACTTAGGTAGGATTGAAAGCCAGAAGAAAACCTGAAAGAATGAGTTTTGAAATAATCTTTACAGCTAAGGTGGTAACAGTGAAGGTGGCCAGGTAATTCCAAAAGCAGACTTGTTTTACTTTGTAGGGTATTTATATCTGAGTAGTTAGCTAATTTTGTTTAAGGCCAATCCCTCTTCTGGCCTGCTAACAATTCCCAGAAAAACAAGTATCTGCTCAACAGCCATACTAATCCTAACCTCAATTGCATCTCAAAAGAGAAATTAGGCAAGTGTACTGGGGTTATCATGATTCTATTCTTGCTACTAAGAAAACAACATAAAGTGCATGTCCATAAATAGTGAGTCAGCAATCTCATCTTCAAATATGGGCAGCACAATTAAAATTTGAATTTCAAATAACCCAACATGACTCACTTTCAACAAAGGATGAAAATTCCTTAATTCTTCAATAGGTCTTCAAATGTGACATGTTAGATCTGTGCTAGATAGTAATGAAATATTAACAAGTGTGCACTAGTACCTTACAGGACAAATCTTGAAATCAAGCAAATTCGAGACTTTCCTATTAGCATACACATCTGTACCAACTGCAATTCTTATGCTAAAAGTGGTTTACAGTCTCTTTCCTCCACCTTCCCCCCCCAGGAGCAGACTTGTAAAAACATTAATTTAACTTGTGTTAGGTGGTAGCAGTTCATTTTTTCTTAAGCCAAAGAAAGTTCTGCCAAATTTGCTGATCTTCTGCTTCTTCTATTCAAGTAGAATACAGGGTCAAGCTGCTGCTGCTGCTTTCACTGCACATAACCGATTTGTGTCTGCATATTACTGTCTTCGTGGAAACTTTAAATTCTTCAGAGCAGTTTTCTTTACTCCCATCTTTCACTTCCTGCCTAAATCCAAGTTAAAATACATGATTTCCATTGGTCTTTAATGTAGTTGATTCTGCTCAGTCCTTTCCTTTTCATGTCACAGTAGCTGTTCACATACATTAAATATTATAGATATGTTCTGCTCTTGACATCTACACACTTACAAAAGCAGCTTCGTACTTTGTTTGGTGTGTGTGTTTTTTTTTTTTAAACTACGTTGGCTCACAAAAAGCAGTTTTCTCATTTCTATGCATGGTACTTTACAATTTTTAAATGCATTAATACAACAGTGCATTGGAAAAGTACTGAGCCTCTACAAAATAGCTTTACATTTTTAAACAAATGAACGTGATTTTTTTCACTTACACAAGCATAGGCTTTTTAATATTTCCACAAGATAAATATCTCAATTAAACTATAAGCTCACTCTACAGTGTGCCACAGTGATGGGCTTAGGAGACAGTTATACACTTAAAAGATCCTAACTTTAGTGTTATTTACACTGACATGTCCAGTATCAACTAGTCTGAAAGGTGAACAAACAATATTCAGAATGTGGCTGAATTTGTGTCAACTAAACGGGAATGGTGTAGCTTTAAGTAATCATTTATGAAACACATATTGTAACTTAGTCTTAACTGGGAATTTCCTTCACCCCTCTTTCCTATGGCATGGGAAACATTAAAAGGTCAACGAGAAACAGATAGGAGCCACTGCTAAGGCAGATCTTTTAAAATAACAGAGGAGAAACTGACAATTGTACATGATAAATCATCAGTAACAGAAATGCTTTTGATTTAACTGGTACTGAAGTCAGATTTTTAGGTCCTAAAATGTTGCTTTTTAAATATTTCCTTTTATTCTCAAACAGAAACTGGAGAAAGGACATGATTCCTTCAGAAAGCAATGATTCAATTCAGGTTGTTCCTTTACATTTAAGCACCACTCAAAAAGTGGACATAAAGCAAGTGATTCCTATTTGCCCATCACTATATCAGCTACGTAGCTGAGAGTTCAGATCTTAATTACACAACACTTTCTCTGTTACCAGAAGCTAAGACTGCTCTGCGACAAATAGGACAGGTAGAATTCTCAGATAACCAGCGATCGATGCAGTGGACATGGTACTCATGAGAACAAGGTAGTTTACGAAGTTTGTTGCCTTCCGTATATTCTGTGATGCAAACACTACAGGTTTTTAATGCATCGTTTTCACCAAAACTTCTCATTGCCAAGTTGTCGATCTGTTCTTTGGTGAGTCCTCTAGGTTGGTCATCATCATCCTCATTTAAGAGGAAAAACTGAGCCAGACTAAGGAAGGGCAGAGAGCCACTTTCATCAAAAGTGACTGGGGCCCTATGTCGACCCTCTCGCCTGACACCTGGTGAGCCTGATGATGAGCTTCCTTCATTACTGCCTTCAAACACCTCTGAGCTAGTTTCTGAACTTTCACCACTGGAACTGGAACTAGGGCTGGAACTTGAACTGGAACCAGAACCAGAACTGCTACCACCACCAGAACCCCCTCTTCCATTCCGTGACTCTGCCCTTTCCATATTTCCACTTGGAACTGAGCCACTAGGCTCTGAATCACTATCACTGTACATAAAGTAGCTTAGCTCACCAAAACCTGTCATTATCTGCCTTAACATGGTCTGAATTGCAACAGATGTAGTCTCACTTAAACCAGTATTTAAGATTCTACGAATGGGAATCCTGATGGTACTGACATAGGTTCTCACACCTGCCCGCTCAGAACGTGAAAATGTACGCCTAAAACCTCCACGCTCACTTTCATAAGTGACAGTGTTGTTTGGCGTCTGAGACCTTGACCGAGTTCTGCTAGCTATACTATCTCTCTGCCGATATTCTCCAGGACGAACTCTTCTGACTTGAAGATCAAGGACTATGGTTGGAGGTCTCTGTCCTGACCCTGTAGATTCACCAGTGCCAGCTGTATCTGAAGAACCTGCTCCTTGAGAGGCATTTCTTGTTCCAGAAGCTGCAAAAAGACCTCTACTTAGCAACTCAGGTCCACTTATTTGCTGTCTCAATGTCACATGGTGCCGGGTTCTAGAACTTCCCTCGGTCTCATTTGCCAAAGGGTGCTCAAAAGTCTGAGATGAGATATTATGATGAGATCTTCGTGGAATTTCACTCATTGGATGAAGGGGTGATCTACTTCTTTCGGCTCTTGCTCTGGTTCTCCGATGGTCTGGGCTCCTGCTTCTTGCCCTCCTCTGACCTCTGGTAGGTGTCACTTCCCCTGTTAATGCCTCAGATGAATTTCGTTCTGACCTAGATGGTCTTGCAGATGTTGATTCAGATCGTGGATTTTCCACTTGCCTTTGGCTGTTGTTTTCCATATTTTCCCCACTAGAACGTCTTGCAGATGGCTCATTTTCATTCTCTGGGTTTTGGCTTCCATTATTACGGTTAACATTTATCTCTAAACTGAATCTGAAATCACCACTATTTGGATTAGTCCGGCTCACTGCTCTCCAAGACTGGTTTCCTCTTTGCCCACTTCTTGTTGTATTTCCAGTTTGTCTGACAGAATTTAGCCAGTCTATTATAGAGTCACCATTAGACACGTCATCTGAAGAGTCTCCACCTGCTTAAAACAAAGGGCGGGAGAGGGAGAAAAAGGAACTACTAAAATTAGGATAATCATGAAACACTGAAACACTGTACTAAAAAACAAAAATTCTGAACAAATTTTACATTTACACATTTTTGCAAAAAATACCACATAGATTTGTACGGAAAAAGCAGGAAAAGTTCAACTGTATTTGAAAACAGTAAGCTAGTCCTAGAGAAATTTAGAAAATTTATTTTTAAAGGGGATCTGAAAGAAGTCTATTTTCAGTATTTCATGATACTGTGGAACTGTCAGAAGGCAACATTTTCTCAGTCCATCACCGACGGTTACTGTAATCAATCTAGTAAACACTAATTAAAGTACAATGCTAGTATTTTTGTACAGATTATACATTTTTGTCAAACTTTCATCAGTCTACATTATGCCTAGGCTCTTGGCTTACATGCCTTCCATAACACAATGTTGTTTTAAAATACAAGACACAAGAGTATTGTAGCCATAGCAAAAATATAAACAAGGGCTATTATTTAAAATTATATGAATAGTTCTTAATATCATCAGGATTTTAAATTGACATGAAACTGGAGATTTGATCAGATAAACATCTTGAACTTAACATAGCATATATAATGGCACATTCAAAAACCAAATTACTGTCATAGCTCTTAGGTTACACAGTCAAATTCCCTACTTCATGTTGGGAGGGAAACATCAGACCTGAGGTTACAGCAGGATTTCTCAGCAGTGGCACTACTGACATTTTAAGTCAATTAATTTTGGAAGCTGTGTTGTATATTACTGGATATAATATTTGGCTACATATTTGCTCATCTGTATCTGCTAGATGCTGGCAGAAATTCTGTAGTGTCAACCAAAAATATCTCTAGACATTGCCAATATTCCCCTGAGCAGGACAAAATTATACTCTGTTGAGAACCACTGGGACAGACAATGCAGCATTTCGTTCTGCTGTGAGAAAGACATATATTTATAAATAAAAAATTAAGTAGGAGGAAATTTCAATGGAAGTGGAAAACTAAGGGTAAAAAAAGAATCAGATTTTAAATAGGCCATTTCTCACTGTGTCCCGATTAATGCAAACAACCCCAAAGCTGAGGCAGAAAAAAAACATGCTGATATTCTCACCAAATATCAAGAAAATGCCACTTCTCTTTTTATGAGCAGTTACTTAGCACCAATTTAATTTGTGCCATTTCTGGATAATCTTTGGCTGACATTTACTATTATGAAGTTCTATCATTCCATCCCCTACCCACCTCCCAAAGCAAAATATACCTCTATTTTCATCTGAGTTTTGTGGTGGTGGACCCTCTTTAATTTGCTGTAGTCTTCTTAGCAACTCTTCCTCAGTACTTTCACCTGAAAGTTTAGAAATATTTTCCGAATTACAAATGAAAACTAGTGACTCTTACAAGAAGCAAAACATCATAGGGCAAAAATGAGTTTAGGGGGATAAATACTTCATCAGTTCCCCCATGATGATCTGACACACGATGATTATAAAGAGATATTATGATTAAAATAGTTAAAAACATTTTTTAAAAAACTAAAATTTAATAAAAAAGAAAAGCAAAGACTCTTATATCTCAAGTGAAACCAAGAAGTGAATAGGAATCTGTATAAAATTCACTTAAAAATTTTTTTTATTTGTTCATCTAGTTTTTGTTTTTCCTCCACTTAGTTGTGTATGTGGTGCTAGGGATTGAATCTGGGTCCTCGTACATACCAGGCAAGCACTCTACTGCTGAGACACCTCTCCAGCCCCTAAAATTCACTCCTTCAAGAGAACACAATGTTACAACTTGTATTTATACAAATATTTTTCCCAGGGCTAGGGATGTAGCTCAGTGGTAGAGCCAAATGCTCAGCATTCTCAGGCCCTCAGTTTAATCCCCAGGATGCATATATATACACACCAAGTCTTTCCAGTTTATGAATTATCTTTACATATAAAATCTGAGACTGACTTGCCAGAACTCTAAAGGATTCTTGATTCAAATCTAGTACTGTTGGCTCAAAATGCACTCCCCACTTGTCTATTTTTTTTTGCAGTGCTGGGTATCAAAATCCAGGGCCTTGTACAATCTAGGCATTCTACAAATGGAATGTATCCCTAGCCCTTGTAAAACATTTTATTGTGAGACAGGGTCTCACTAAGTTGCCCAGGTTGGCCTTGAACTTGTAATCCTTCTGTGTTAGCTTCAAGTTACTGAGCACTCCCTTTCTTAAAAATCACGCCAAAGGGGCTGGAGAGGTGGCTCAGTGGTTATGGTGCTTGCCTTGCATGCGAGAGCACATTAAGTTCAAACCCCAGCACCATGTATACAACAAAGTGTCAGAGGAATGAAAGTCACACGAAAAAACTAAATAAAAATTGCTTCTGTCTCTCTCACTGTCCCTCTCTTAAGAAAAAAATCATGCTAAAACCTTACCTTTTAAAATTTATGCAATCACCCAAAGTTCAGTACAATTAAATAGAAAGAGAGAATGAGTTTTGGCCAGAGTCAAATGAGACTTAGTACAGCAAAAAAGAATAATCAAAAGTTCTAACTGCCATTTTACCCATGGCTAACTCTGCAGGATTACAATTGGGACATATTTGGAAAATCAGAGATTTCAAAATCAAGTTCTGCCCTAGGAACTAAATTTTCCATTATGTATTTCACTCTTGGACCCATTTCTAAAAGCTAAAGACAGCTAATTAAGAACAAAGTGATTGGGCTGGAGAGGTAGCTCAGTGGTTTCGGCACTTGCCTTGCATGCTCAGGGACATGGGTCCAAACCCCAGTACCACGTCCACAACAAAGCATCGGAGCAATGAGAGCCAAATGAAAAACCAAATAAAATTGATTCTCTCTCTCTCTCTCTCACTGTCCCTCTCTATCAAAAAAAAAAGATTATTCAGCTTTTTTGATCCATTTTGCTAAAAATTCATAATTTGTAACCTTAAAATTTCTGACACATAATTCCAAATATGAATAGAATTAAGTAATAAGTACAGCAGTAAATGCCATTCTATATATTCCTTGTATTAATCATTTTCCATAATGATTTTTCAGAACTAATGAAGCAGACTTTTAAAACAGGTTATTAAACCCAGAAATTTACATATATAAATCCTTAAATGTAGCATACCTGGGGTGCCAAGCAAATTGTTATCTCTCATAAGCCTATAATCTTCTTCACTTAGGTTATTTACAAATTGATAGAAAGCTTCTTCTCGATCCAATCGATCCATCTGACTTCTGCGCTGTGCTGCTGACTGATCACTTCCTTTATCGTTAGAATCTGAGTTTTCCATCTTGAAGAACAAGTGGAAAATTATCTAAAAGGAGAAAGGAGACCAATCTTGAAAACAGAGATCATTATGTATACTATTCAACACTTACTTATGCAAAAATCCAGAATGAAGGTTAAGATGTGGATTTTAATACCTCAAGTAAAATAAATTTCAGAACAGAAAACCTCCAGGAAAGTGCTGCAATACTAGGAACACTATGTCAGAGTCTGCAAAACTACAACCAATGGGCCAAATACAGTTATACTCCTATTTTTATTCCTTTGCAATCTAAGAATAGCTTTCACATTTGGTGGGAGGGGGTGCTGGGGACTGAACCTAGGGCCTTGCATGAGGACATTGTTAAACAAACTGCACTCTGTCTCTAAGTTTTTCATTTTTAAAGGGTTAAAAATCAGAATATTGGAACTAGACCCTGGCCATTCAGAAAGGTGGTCTATTATCATGTGTTAAATCCAGATAAGGTG
>PVKS010039311.1:0-17345 GCA_004027875.1 Aplodontia rufa | reverse complement strand
ACCCAGGCATCGAGGCGCATTCTGGGCACAGCAAAGAACACAATTTCCCGGGGGGCCCTTGGGGGCTCTTTATGGAAACGTCTGGGCAGGAGCGAGATTCGTGGACGCAAACCAGAGCAACCAGGGTTCCCCAGAGAATGGGCGCACCTGCCGACAGCCGTACTTACAGACCAGGTGCCCAGCAGGCTGACCAGCAGGTTGCCGCTGAAGCGGGCCGACAGCATCTGGGAGATGACGTACAGGTTGGAGACCAGGGCGGACTGCAGGATGATGGGGATGTTGGAGGTGTAGAAGAGCTTGATCGGGTAGGTGTTGTACTGGCCACGGTAGCGCGCGGACTTGATGGGCAGGTCCACCCGGAAGCCCTGAGCACACAGACAGACAGACAGAGCGCCCCTTAGCTACCTGTTTCCAGCCATGGGAAAGAAGCACAAGTGGCTGGGAGTTGTGCTGGCCCCCAGAGAGGTGGCCCTGGGCCTCTGCCCTGCAGATCCTAGTTCTGCTGGTATCTTGGGGCACCTGCCCTTGTTCCTTACCCACCACTGCACTTGGGACACACACAGAAGAGGCCAGAAAGACTGGTTTAAAAATGGACCGAAGCCGGGTGGGTAGCGCATGCTGTAATCCTAGTGTCTCGGGAGGCTGAGACAGGAGGCTCCCAAGTTGAAGGCCAGCCTCAGCAATTTAACAAGGCCCTGTCTCAAAAAATAACAAGGGCTGGGGACGTGGCTCAGTGGTTAAGCATCTCTGCTACAGAAATAAAAATGAAAGTACCGAGGAACAGCGCAGTGAAAAAATTAAAACAAAAACAAAACCCCATAATGCCCACACAGTAGATCTACCTACGTGGTACGTGGGGAAAGCCTGGAAGGACGCACCCAGATCCTAACAGTGGTTCCAGGCGGTGACCATTCCACGCTGTCACGACAGCTCTAGACAGCCCAGGGCAGCTCCAGCTTCACACCACAGAACAGTTCTTTTACGATGTTTTTCACCATACAGAGACAAGCTAAACTTGCCTACGAACATACCCCCCCCTCTGAAATCTTGGGAGTCTAGCAAGGGTTTCTTTCATCTTTTCATTAGAACCCCAAGTACCTACAACTGGGCTCAGAACACAGGAAATTGTTGTTTTTTTGGGAACCGAACCCAGGGGCGCTCTCACACTGAGATACACCCCCAGCCTTTCTTGTTTTGTTTTGACAGGGTCTTGCTCAGTTGCCCAGGCTGGCCTTGTACTTGTGATCCTCCTGCCTCAACTTCCTGAGTCACAGGGATTATCCGTCTGTACTGCCAGGCCTGGCTTAACATAAATAATTCCTTTTCTTTTTTTGGCACTGGGGATTGAACCCAGGGGCACTTAACCACTGAACTACATTCCCAGGCCTTTTTAAAAATTTTTTATTTTGAAACAGAGTCCCACTACGTTACTTAGGGCCTTGCTAACTTGCCGAGGCTGGCTTTGAACTTGGGATCCTCCTGTTTCAGACTCCTGCGTGGCTCGGATTACAGGCATGCGCCACTCTTTTCTGTGATTATCGAAATACAAAGGACAATCCGATTTCAGAAGAGCACCCAGCAGTTCGGGTCTCTTATTCAGAAGCACATTTACAAGACTAATAATTTTAAGCATAAGAACTCTGAGGGACAGAGCCGTTCCCAAGGAGAAGATATGGCTCATAAAAATCCCGCACATGGGTGGGACAGCGAACAGGTCTTAGAGCGCGACTCCTTTAAAATGCCAAACTTCCCACGGTCATGTTGGGACGCACCTGGAAATAGATGACCACGGCAAAGACGAAGATGGTGGCGATCAGGTTCATGAGGTTGGGGAGATTCTGGCGGTAGAAGGCTTCCCGAAGGGCTCGCACCTTGTCCGTGCGTGTGGCCAGCAGATGGAACAATGCGATGATGGCGCCTTCAAATTCCATCCCTGTTGGGGAAGGAGGGCGGAACCAGGCAACTCAACTCACCTCTAGGCTTCAATCGGCCAAATCAAAGGCAGGGAGGCAGAAGCAGATTCACGGCGCCCACTCCTTTAGACACCAGGTCACAGCGTGGATCTTTCGAATCTCACTTGTTTGGTTATTTTTTGTACTGGGGATTGAGCCCAGGGTGTGTTGCCGCTGAATTACACCCCCAGATCTTTTATCTTTTTATCTTTCATTTTAAGACAAGGTCTCCCTACATTGCTGAGGCTGGCCGGGAACCTCTCGTTCTCCTGCCTCAGTTTCCCGAGTGCCACCACACCCAGCTATGGCACCGTTTTGAACTGAGTTAACTGGTTTCATTTCTTAGCTGGCCGAGTCCAAGGCCACCGGCTGCATGGAATTATGATCACCAAATTAAGAAACACCAGAGCAGGGTCTGAACCCTGGCTGCAAGGGGCTGTCCCACTTTCCTGGAAAACCCCAGGCAGTACAAGCATTTCTCCCCCAGCTTTTGAAGGACAGGCAGGCTGCCTGTCCCCTACACCAACGTGCAGACAATGACGTCTGATTCAAATGAGTTCATGCCCTGCCGAGATGGTGCAGGAGGTGGGCCAGTATCAAGGAAGCAGGAAGAAAGGAGCCGGCCTCGGGATCAGGCATCACGGGGACCAGCAGGGGCAGCGGGAGCAGAAATGGTGAGGAAATGTATTTAAGTTAAAAAAACGGGAGACATTGCGATGACATTATTGACACCTTTGTTGCTCCAGAGCAGCGCAGCTCTGTCCCAAGGCAAGCCTGTCACCTAGTGATGCTCAATAGCAGGAGTTGACGCTTTCAGGAGACGCAGCCTTCGTGGGCAGCGTGGTAATGGGAGTGGGCCTCCGAGGTGTTCCAGCACCTCCCTGGGGCAGCATTCCCACCATTCCTGACCTGGGATAGCTGGGCCCAGTGGTGGCTTTCTGGTCAACCACCCAGGTGGCCCATGTGTCAGGCAGATCGTGGGAATGGCACTGTTGCTCTGAAGCCTCTGGGAGGTCCGTCTACGACAGAAGCACTGTCCTAATTCTCCCTCGCCTCCTCATCTCCACTGGTCTTTTTAAATTCCTCATCCTTCCCACTTTTTGGTTGTGTATGGCAATGGCTGGTCCCCCGACTGCACAGGATTCAAGGAAATTAGACGGAATAATTTAAAAAGCAGGAAGTCCAGAAATCCCAGGGAAAGGAAGGAGGATCTGGAGCGGCGGCCCAGTGGTTAGAGTGCTTGCCTGGCATGCGCAAAGACCTGGGTTCGAACCCCAGCACCACACACCCAACTTAAGTGTCAGAGCAATGAAACCAGATGGAAAAAGAAAGAAAATTGATTCTCTCTTCCTCTCTGAAAAAAAAAAGAAAAAGAAAAAAGAAGAGGGAGGAAGGAAGGAGGGAACTGTTCACCCCTTCCCCCCAAATGAGTTCTCCGAATCAGGTCAACATTCCCCCTCATTCACGCTGCTCCATTTTGCATGACCCTTGACCACGGCAGGTGCGCCTGCCTCAGGGCCCCTCCCTCGCCTCCTTTAGAACTTTGCCCAGTGCTCAGCAAGGCCGAGCTGACAACCAGACCAACAACCTCCCGCACCCCATCCTGCCCCATCCTTCTGGGCTTCACTCTGATCCAGGGTCCCCAGGTGACACCTGACACACAGGCTTCCTACGTTCTATTCACTTTGCACTCTTGAAGCCTACAGAAGTGCCTGGCTCCCAACAGCCGCCTGTCTGTGACAGGCCAGGCCAGACAACAGCAATGCCGGAGGTCCTGGCTCTCCAACTTTCCCCATGCTCATTTCTTGGAATTCAGCACCTGCGGGGTCTCTGGGAGCAGGGCTATTTCCAGGTGCGAGTGTTGTCCAGGGCAAACTGTTTACGTCAGCTCTGTCTGTGCTGTGCTCACTCCTGTTCTGGAATGTTCCCACTGCTCAGGGAAGCAGGACAGGCTGTTCTCTCCCCAGAGGATCTCCTTCAACAACCTCGTTTCCAGGTCTCAATCAGAGCCGTGGTGGCACTCTGGTATAGCCGCTTGGTGGCCCTGCCAACCACAAGCCACCTGTGCCCTCCGTCCACTCTTCTTACCTGTCCCTGGGGGTGACTTCTGTGACTCCACCATCCCGGGTCCCTCTAGCACCACTCTCGGCCCCCACGCAGGCAGCTGGGGAACTGCTCCTCCCAACCACACCTCTGATCGATCCAGCCAGGTCCCAGATATGGCCCAAAGCAGCCACCACTTCTTCTCAGTTTCCAGATGGATGTGATGTGCCTTCCCTTCTCTTCACAGTTCCTAACGCCCTTGCTCCGTGACGTCACACAGGCTGGCCTGCTCAGGCCTGATCCCCGTGGTACCTCCCCAGCTGTCTGCTGCGCCTGCCTCCCAGTGTAGAGCAGATCACTCCTTCCAAACTGTCCCCAGCACCCACCACCCTGCTCCAGAAAGCAACATGACCCTCTGGATGGCAGCTGCTGGCTCCTGAGCCTTCACCAACTGTGCCACCTGGCTGCCACTGCGCCACCACTTCTTTCAGATGCAGGCACCGCAAGGCCAGGTGCTCTCGACAATACCCAGACTCCTCCACATCCACGCCGGCAAAGCCCTGCCTTCCACCGCCAGCTCTTCCCAACTGCCTCCGCGTTCCTCAAATCCTGGGAAGAGTCCAGGGAAGAATCCCCTCTCCCCTGGGCCACCCCTCTCTAACACTCCCGACACTTCCTTCGAGCTACAGGGCCTTTGCTGCATAGCCGGTGAGGCGCCCCGAAGGGGGAGCCAGTGCTCAGTCTCATCGATTTGATTACGCAGCATCTGGAGGCCCAGAGCGGTTTCCATGTTCTATTCCTACACAATGCTGAAACGCACACAAATTCTTCTTCTGAACACTACTGAGTGAATGCTACATTCGGGTTTGAACCCCTGCACCACATACCACCTACACGACTTGGAGCAGCGAGGGCCACATGAAAAGCTAAATAAATAAAAATTGATTCTTTCTCTGTTCCCTTTTTATTTTTAAAGAGAGAGGGACAGTGAGAGAGAAAAAGAGAGAGAATGAATTTTTATTTATTTAGCTTTTTCATATGACCTTCATTGTTCTGACACTTAGTTGTGTATGTGGTGCTGGGGTTTGAACTCGGGTCCTCGAGCATGCCAGGTAATCACCGTAACCCCTGAGCCATCGCTCCAGCCCCTCTTTAAAATGAATAAATAAATAAATAAATACTCCTTCACCCTTGCAATGTAGGTTGGTGCTGTGCCGAGAAATACAAGGCAGGGGTACTTTCTGGCATGTTAAATACCTTGAATAGTCTAGTACGACACGTGCTGGTTTAGGTCCAGACATCAGCCTGTTTGTATATTAAAATCTGCTCATTGAAGAACCAGAAGAGATGTACCTCAAGCAGACATTTCCCCTGTGGGGTGCTCCGCGTGCAGAAGTGCCCCGGGGAGCCCGGGCCCTCACCTCGGCCAGTGTTGACGGTGGTGGGGCTGAAGGCCTTCCACACGATGGTCTCGCAGATGTTGGTTGCGATGAAGAGGGAGATACCGGAGCCCAGGCCGTACCCTTTTTGAAGAAGTTCATCCAACAGAAGGACAATTAAGCCAGCAACAAAGAGCTGTAAGCGTTTAAAAATAAAAGTTAAAAGATCCCAAAGAGACCACGTGTTACCGCCCCGCAGGCCCTGTTCTCAATCTGCTGCCTCTGGTGAACTGGGAAGGGCACAGCTGAAGTCCTTCGCTTCTCCTCTACTGGCTGAGCACTTCTGAGACTATGAGCGCAGGGCTACTCACTGCGTGTGGGGCGCGTCAGTGTGACAGTCACCTGGATGGTGATTAACAGGCAGATTCCAGCGCCCATCTCAGAGGGGTCCCCGTACATCCCGGTCATCACATAAACGATGGACTGGCCGATGGTAATGATCATGCCAAACACTGGGAATTAAAAGAAAATTGTGTTCCAAAGTAGGACATTACACAGGACATTAAACAGAACATTAGCAGCAGAAACAGCTATTGGACACCTAGTCCACGCCAGACACTGCAAACAACAAAGATTAAAAATTCTGATACGGGGCTGGAGCAGTGGCTCAGCAGTTATAGCACTTGCCTGGCATGCGCAGGGACGCAAGTTCAAACCCCAGCACCACGTACATAACAATGTGTTGGAGCAACGAAAGCCACGTGAAAAACTAAATAAAATTGATTCTCTCTGTCCCTCTTTCTTTTTTTAAAAAGAAAGTCTCTCTCAGTGAGAGAGACTGAGAAAAAGAGAGAATTTTATTTAGTTTTTCATGTGACTTACATTCCTCGAACACTTCCTTGTGTACATGGTGCTGGGGTTTGAACCTGCGTACTCGTGCATGCCAGGCCCTAACCACTGAGCCACAGCTTGAGCGCCTCCCTCTTTCTTAAAAAAAAAGAAAGAAAGAAAAAATTCTGATACTGCTTCCATGGACCTCGGTTGAGAAAATGTTAGTCACACCATAACTTAACTGCCTTTTAGAGAAAGCCATTTGGTTTTGTTTTTTTAAATTTCTCTCTCTCTTTTCTTTTTCCTGCAGTTCAGGAATGGAACTCAGGGCCTTGCATGTACTAGGTAAGCGTTCTACCACTAAGCTGTAGCTCCAGCCCAATATTTTTTAAGGAGAGAGGAGGGAAAGTGAGAGAGAGAGAGAAAGAATATCAACTTTATTTATTTTTTCATCTGGCTTTTGTTTCTCTGATACTTAGTTGTGTATGTGGTGCTAGGGTCCAAACCTGGGTCCTCACGCATGCCAGGCAAGTGCTCCAACTGCTGAGCCACCGCTGTAGCCTCAACTTCCTGATTCTTAAAACGAAAAATATATATAAAAAAATTATCAAGCCAGGTGTGCCGGTGCACGCCTATAATCCCAGTGGCTCAGAAGGCTGAGGCAGGAGGATCTCAAGTTCAAAGCCAGTCTCAGCAACTTAGTGAGATCCTGTCTCAAAATGAAAAATAAAAAGGGCTGGGGAGGAGGCACAGAGGTTAAGCGCCTCTGGATTCAATCCCTGGTACAAAAAAAATAACATAAAAAATAAAAAATGAATGGTCAAGATTAAGGAGAAAACCTCCAGAGTCGTAGCTCAGTGGTACAGAGCTTGCTTAGCATGGGGCGAGGAACTAAATTCAATTCCCAGGAGTGCAAAGAATTAAAACAAAAAGATGAGAAAGTAAATGATTTGTGCTTTAGAAAAATAATGCATGTATATTTTTAAAATCGTAATCTGCGTCAGAAACTGACAAGTTTGAGTGAAATGCATCTCTCGCTCAGTTATTTAACCTACACTAAGGCTCGCTGGTATGGAAGAAAACTGCCGAGCAGGAAACTGTAAATATAATTTCCCACTTAACGTATTTCAGTTAACAGAGCTGACCATGGTTGATTCTGATGACCGGTCGCTGGTTTTAGGGATGCCTGTTAATTGTTCCAGCGAACACACTTGCCCCACTTCGTAGCCTGAAGAAACTGAGACTTCAGAGCTGTTATCTAAACTTCTTCCGATCACAGAACTCGTAAACAGCAGAGCTGGACTGAGAGGATCACTTTCCCCCAGGTTCAATCCTTTCAAACACCCTGATGAAAAACAACATTTGCCGCGTAACCACACGCCTAAGCCCCGTGAGAGTGGTCATTTGGTCTAATCCTTACGCCACCTCTGAAACAGATGTCACCTTCTTCAAGTGAGAACGAAGCTGTGGCTGGGGAAGGGGTGGCCTCCAGGCCCTGCACCTTCCACTCCTCCTTCCTGCCCTCTCCGGCCTTGCCTCGCCATCCCCCATGCTGTGGAGCACCCACAGAGCTGGCAGGCCAAGGACGCCACCCAGTACAGACCCAAACTTCAGAGCAAAGTCAAGCTCTCAACTAAACACGAGGACAGCACGCATCATCTTCCTTACGCTTCTGGGCTCCGTTGAAGAGAGCTCGGTCTTTTGGGGTGTCACCAACTTCAATTATCTTGGCACCAGCCAAGAGCTGCATGATAAGGCCAGAGGTGACAATGGGCGAGATGCCCAGCTCCATCAATGTGCCTGGGGGAAGCGGGGAAGGAAACAGCCCATGTCAGCAAAGCATCATTTAATAAAATCAATCTACAGAACTGGACGAGTGCCCCTCCTGCGAATCTAGCAGCACGTACGGAATAACCCCCAAAACCAAAGATCAGAATGTAATTTGATTCACTCTGTTGGGCCTCCTGGGAAGTCACATGGAATCTAAACAGGCTGCTGCATTTAAATTCACCACAAACAGAGTCATTCTGGTTTTCCAGAGATAAGAGAGGTTCGTCTCTTCATCAGTTAATAAAAGTGGCTAACATTCAAATCATTTCCTGAGTCTGCTGCAACCGTATCTAGTTGTGAATAAACCTCTATATCCCATTATATGAAAGTGCGCTATCATTCTGATTGATTTGGAACTTAATTTGAACTATCTCTTAAACATGAGTCAATCAAACGCAGTGTCGACGTACACATTAAAAATCCTCCCATACCCACGCGTAACTGCTTGGAGTACGCAAAACACTGGCACGTATTTTTTGACAAATATATTTAACCTCTAGATTCGAAAGAGATGCAGCGGAGAAACAAATTACATATTCTAAAGAGCGTTATCAGTGGAACTGTCATTGTTACAGGTATTTAAAACGTATTCTAGTTTTTCCAAGTTTTAAAACATTCTCTACAATGTAGAATTATCTTGTTATTCCAGGTTTTGTATATTCACATCCAATTCCAAACACGATGCTATTTCTCAGGCTGAATGCAGCATTTACTAAGGCTATTCAGCGTGCACACTGAAAACCTGCCCTCTATTTCCCAGGCTGCGCATCTTCACATTCTCTGAGCTTCCTATAAAGCTGAAGCCTATAATTAAAGTAAATGAGGCTTGTCATGCCACACTGTGCGGAGAAAGGGCATCGAGCCAGGGCCCTACCTCTGTTGGAGGCGAGAATCACCCTCATCCAGTAGAAAGGGTCGGCTGAATCTGATGACATGATACCAAACAGAGGAATCTGGAAACAAGCAGGAAAAAAGGAGCTGGCATGAGTGTTTCTGGCCCTCTCTTATCCCTACCCCACCTCCAAAGTATGAACCCCGGATTTACCTGGCAGCAGACTAAGAAGATAAAGAGGGTGATGGCCGTCCACAGCACTTTCTCCTTAAACTGAATCTACGGGAGAGAATGACAACATAAACATTTTCACAAACAATGCATTAAAACAGATGCCAAGGGACCCTTCTCTCTTCACCAAAGCGATAAGCCAAGCCAGGGCTGGGGGTAGAGCTCAGTGGCGGAGATGCTCACCTTGCTTCGATCTCCAGCAGCCCCCACCCAAAGAGCCCAAGTGCGTACCACGCACAGCATTAAGATGTAAGTGTATTCCGAGTTTCGTGAGCCAAAGCAAGGATCTTCCTGGGCATCAGCTCAGGTAATCCTCATATTACATGGTGTTATGATCTTTATGTGACAGCAAAGTCTTTGGCTAATTTGTCCCAAATCCCACAGCTTAAGGGAGTTTGACGCCCAGGTTGCGCTCTTAGCCATTCACACCAGCAGTTCACATCCAAGATCAAAGAACGTTGCAACAGAAAGGGACTCGTAAAAGAATAGTCTGCCGCGCGCGTGAGAGTCACTCTCCCCTTGACGGAGGAGCCTGCGAGCAACGACTTGGGATTGTTTGACAGTGATTTTCTATGAATCAAGAGTAAAATCAAGTGACACTGGGAAAGAAAGAAAGTATCTCCTGCCCCAAATGCTAGAACCATCTGTTGAACTTCAAGCATTTTCCCATCTTCTCAGGTATGCAAAATCGAACAGGTGACACGGATCATTTCACAGACGAGTATCAAATGTCAGAAGTTTAGAGCCTTCCTACCCAAGGAGTCTGTCACTGAGTGACGGAATGAAAACTCTTCTGGACTGTCTGCCTCCAAAACCGAGGCTGTCACTAGTAGCTGCCGCCCACAGGACCGGAGGGGCTGAATGGTCCTTAACATACACGCGCATCACGGTGTGGACAGGGATCCTGGGGGTGAACTACTTCATGCCTGACAGCACTGAGAACAAAACTGAAGAGAAAGAGAACTATGAGCGAGCACTGAGTCCCTGTCCTGGCTCGTCTGCCATCGTGCACTGTAGGTGAGACACAGAAGTGCACCCACACAAAGGTGCTGTCAGTTGAGACACTCCCCATCACTTCCTGGAAGAAGGCTCCCATCCCACTCCCACTGGTCATCCTGCCACGCCAAGAGATTAGAGGTTGGCCAAGGAAAGGCCACCAATTCAGACTAACCAGGAATAGGACAAATTTGTATTTCTGCAGTGCTGATCTAACTCAAGATCTACAACAAGGTAGGCAAGTGCTCTACTACGGAGCTAGGAGCTAGGAGCTACACCTCCGGGCCCTTTTTAATGGTTATTTTGAGACAGGCTCTCACTAAGTTGGCCAGGCTGGCTTTGAACTTGCAATACCCCTGCCTTAGCCTCCCCAGTAGCTGGATTTACAGGTGTGGGCCACCACGCCCATCTAATACTACTCATTTTTAAATGACCAAGTTTCCTCTCCACTCCTGGCTACATTTTTCTTTTTTTTAAAGAGAGAGAGGGACAGTGAGAGAGAGACTCAGTTTTATTTAGTTTTTCATGTGACTTTCAATCGCTCCGACACTTCGCTATGTACTTGGTGCTGGGGTCCAAACCTGGGTCCTCATGCATGTCAGGCAAGCGCTGTAACGGCTGAGCTGCCACTCCGGCCACCCTGGTTACAAATTTTACAGCAAAGCTTCAAAAGCTCTATACCCAGTTCCTGTCCCTGCTGTCTTGTAAACAGCCCCTAACTCAGTACTACAGTTCACCCTCTAATGCAAAGCCTCTGAACCTGACTCCAGGCCTCTCTGTTCCTTCCAAAGCAACTTTCTAATCTTTTCATTCATCTCCTATTGCTCCCCACTTGCCCTTCACGTTCTATCACTATGTTCCAGCCAAACACACTAGTCATGGCTCTTTGCCTTTACAAACTATATAGGTCTTTTGTCAGGAATTCCTTTCCATACTTTCAAGCAAAATGTTATTCCTCTTTCAAAATCACCACCAGACGTGGGTGCTGTGGCGCAAGCCTGTAATTCCAGCAACTTGGGAGGCTGAGGCAGGAGGCTCACCAGTTAAAGAGGCCAGCCTCTGCAGTTTGGAGAGGCCCTACACATCTTAGTAAAACCCTGTCTCAAAATAAAATATAAAAAAAAGGTTGGGGATATAGCTCAGTGGTAAAGTGCCCACAGGTTCAATTCCTAGTACAAAAGAAAAAAAAATCACAACCAGATATTACTTGTTTCAGAGTTACTCCCTTCCTGAGCCACTGCTATACCTTGCACATACTTCCCTCCTTCTAGTACACTTATTACAAACCCAAGGTCACATGGTGATTAAGAGGCAATATAAACGGGGTAGGACCGAGGCTTGCCTGACTCCAAAGTCAGAGCCTTTCCAGTATGCGGGGATCCAGAGTTCAGCTTTGCAAATCACTCCATCAAAGACGACCTGTACACTGAGGCATTTACACGGAGCTTAAGTTAAAAAAACAGAAGTAACTCCAAGAACCCGAGTGTCCATACGGATGTCAAGTACCCAGATGCGTGGATGCATTAACAGTCTGAAAAGAACGTGGAGGGGAAAGTATCTTACTGTTCACTCTCTACTGTACGAGCCGCATGAAACTTCCCTTCGCGGCTCACCAGCTTCAGTTACCTTAGTGACTTGCTCTCTCAGTGACTGCAGCCATGCAAATTCTGAGGATTCCTTCCTTGTTTCAATGCACCTGCCGTGAGGAGCAGCAGCCTCCACAACCCTGCCTTTAACCCCAGCATCGTGACAGCCTAGATAAGAGGTGGACCTCATTCGCGGACCACAGTGACTGCTCTTCCTCTTAGCAGCTGGACACAAAGGGCATCTCCTGGCGGTGGGAGGAACCCGCACCCCACGATCTGCTCCGCTGGAGGGGAAGGGAGGGGAACCGAGACCTCATTCATTCATGACCCAGATCCATCTTGGGGACAGGGCAAACCTGAGGCTTTGCTCGTTAAGCAACTCGCACGCAAGATGTTCCGAACGCAGCACGGGGACGTCGGCGGGGCTTCCCGCACGGCGGTCAGCCTGGGGCGCCCGGAGAGCCCCGCGGCCCGCAGCTGAGCTCCGGGACAGGGCAGCGCCCTCCCTCCGGGCGCTGAAGCCATCTTAATTCCACGGCGGCTTCGCGGACGGCGCTCCGAGGAACCTACCTTCCTCTCCGGCTTCTGGATCTCGGGCAGGATGACACAGAAGGGCTTGATGACTTCCAGGAACTTGACTTGGATGGAAGAAACGAGAGAAGAGGAGTTAGCGCACCGCGACCCGCCGCGCTACGCGGGGCAGCGCGGGGGCCGGGCGAGGGCGCGGGGACGCAAACCGCGCCGAGGGGTTCGGGGCAGGCCTGGCCGGGGGGCGCCCGATCGCACGGGCGAGGGGAACGCGGGTCGGAACCGTCCCGGCTGCCGCTGGAGAACTCACTCGCCATGGCGGCGGCTGCTCGGGCTCCGCGCCCCGCTTCGGCTTCGCTGCGCTCCGAGGGAAGTGGCGCCGCCTGCTCCGGAGCGCAGCCTCCCCGCCGAGAGACACGTCAGTGCTAGCCCGGCCGAGAGCGGCGCGGCGCGGCGCGGGGCGGGGTCGGAGGCGGGCCGCGGGCCGCTTCCGCTTCCTGCCACGCTCGCCCGCCGGCTCGCGGGCCGCGCCGCTTCCGCCCAGACCACAACTCCCGGCGTGCAACGGGGCCGCGGGGCCTGACGGGAAGGGGCGCGGGGCATGCCGGGCCCCAGCGTCTGCGGCTGCGCAGTCTCGGGGCCGCGCCGCGGAGGGCGGGTCGCGCCTCGGGAGGCGCAGCGAGCGCGGGAGCCTCTGCCGCTCGCGGCTCTTAGCAGCTTGAAGTTAGCGAAGGGGCCTGCGGCTGCCGTGAAATGAGAGCCTTGTTCGGGCGCCGTCCGCGGCCGTTATGTGCTGAGTGGGGTGCGGGCCGGGGTCCCCGAGCACCTTTGTTGAGTCATTGGTTGAACCTGCGGCTCTGCCCGGCGACACCGGAGTTCCGGACGAGACCGTGGAGGGGAGGAAGCCGGGGCGCCCAGGACACCCCGGTGCCACGCCTCGGCGGATGTCGGTGAGAAGATCGGGGAAGTGGGCGCTGCAGCCGAGGGGGCCGTGGTGGGCGGGACAGAGCGGAGCTGTGCGGAGGGAAGAGGGCGAGGGGCCCTGGGCGGCTCGGGTCGCATTTGCCTCGCAGCGAGCATCTGCGGCCGCGGAGGAGCGAGTGATGAGCAGCGGGCTTCGCGCTGCGGAGACGAGGACGCGGGCGCTGCCTGGGGCCGCGGGGCGACGCAGAGCTGGCCTCGAGCTGGCAGCTGGAAATCGGAGGCGGAGACGCAGCGTCAGGGGTCGCTGCTCCTCCTCTTAGCCACCCTGGTAAGTCCAATCAGTGCAGTGGCCCGGGTGTGACCTCCCCTCCACCTACAGAAGAACAAAGCTGCGTGTCGGCTGTAATCCCAGGGACTCCTGGGGCTGTGGCAGGGAGGATCAGACATTTGAAGCCTGCCGGGGCAGTTGAGTGAGGTTAGGGATGGGGATTAGGTCAGTGGTAGGGCACCCCTGGGTTCAATCCCCAGGGCCACCAAAGAAAAGGAAACCCAAGAAGGCCGTGATTGGGGCTGTGAACGAAACTGCAAGCCCCCCTTGTTCATTTCTAGGAGCCACTGATGATGTCCCAGAAGCCATCACCGGCAGCCCCTGGACTGCAGAGCTGGTTTTTGGCCACCCTGCATCATCTCATGTACCATACTTCAGTTAGAACAGTGGAACACTCCCAGGGTAGATGGTATCCAAGCACTGCGATAGATGCTCAAGTGAGTTAATAGTGGTGCTGTTAACACAAACTCAGTGCACTGACAGTTGTAGGATGTGAGTGCCATCGTTGGCCACATCTGATGAACATTTATGATGGGTTCACTAGGGTCACCGAAGGGGACTGTTGCCGAGTTGCGTATGTTTTATGAACATGAATTGCTTTAGGAGAATCACTAGCTTAAGATACTTTTTTAGGGGGCTGGACATGGTGGGGTATACGTGTAATCACGGTGACATGGGAACTGGAGGCAGAGGATCCCAAGTTCAAGGCCAGCCTCAGCAAGGCCATAAGCAACTTAGCAAAACCCTGTCTCAAAATAAAAAATAAAAGGGTTGGAATGTGGCTCAGTGGTTAAGCACCCTCTGGGTTCAATCCCCAGGACCCAAAATAAAATAAAACCCATCTCACTGGGTGGCCATTTGGGGTTGACAACGGTGGCTGCAGCCCTTGCTTGGCTAATGACGCAGCTGGGCCTTCAGGTGCTACGTGGAGACAGGAGGGGATGACTGAAGCTGGAGGCTGGCCTCCATGGCCTCCCCTGCCACCTCGCTGGGGAAGAGGTCTAGCCCGTGGGGTCTGCAATGCCGCAGGTCTTTGAGCCCCGCCTGGGCTGGACCTTAGGGCCACTGGTCACATCCAGCCATGAATGGGATCCACCTTGGGCACACGGCAAGGAGCGTCACAACCCAGCTCCTGAGGCAAACCCCATGTTGAGACTTCTGCGTCCCTGGCCTGGTCCCGGTGATGAATGGGGCCCCTTGCCTGACCCATGTGGACCTGCTTCTCCATCCCAGATCAACTGCGCCCATTCCACTGTGAGTCGTGGGGCCTGGCATCTGATGGAGGTGGCCTCGGCAGGCAGCGTGGCACTTGGCCCTCCAGCCTGAGCCACCATGTTGACATGTGGTGCTGCTTCCCTGCCCCCTCACCCTGCTCAGCTTAGGGACACCGCCTGCTTCCCATGCTCACCCCTTGCTCCATCCTCCTTTTTGTTTTTGTTGTTTTTTCTTAAGAGGGACCGAGTGAGAGGGAGGAAGAGAGAATCAATTTTATTTATTTTCCATGTGGCCTTTGTTTCTGACACTTAGTTGTGTATGAGGTGCTGGGGTTCGAGCTTGGGTCCTTGTGCATGCCAGGCAAGCACTGCAGCCTGAGCCACTGCTCCAGCCGCCCTCTCTCTCTCTCTCTCTCTCTCTCTCTCTTTTTTTTTTTTTTTTAACTAGGAATTAAACCCAGAGGCACCTAACTACCAAGTCACATCCCCAGCCCTTTTCATATTTTATTTTGAGACAGGGTCTTGCTGAGGCCGGCTTTGAACTTGTGATCCTCCTGCCGCAGCCTCCCAAGCTGCTGGGTTCACAGGCGTGCACCGCTGTGTCCAGCTCTAAGTTTTTTTGGGACCTGTCCCTGGCCATCCCCAAGTGAAGACTGGCAGGGGACAAGGGTGTTTCCGTCTTTTCACCAATATAAAAGAGCCGGTGTGGGAGAAGAGCTCGGGTGTCCCAGAGCCTGAGTCACCTGGGCAGAAATCACAAAGTACCAAAAAGAACAGCGAATCCCCTTCTCCGCCTGGATCGATTTCCTCCCTCCCAAGACCCCATCAAGAAAAGTTCAATAGGTGTGAGCTTCCCACTGCAGGGACGGAGCCTAGGGGACTTTGCCGGTGACACAGCTGGAGCCCTGCATAGGAAAGGGCTGTGCACCCGGATATGGCCCCACAGCCCTGTGCCTAAGCCTGTCTTGCCGTGTCTATAGTGACTCCCTCCCTCTCTCTCTCTCTCTCTCTCTCTCTCTATCTATCTACGTATAGAGGGACAGAGTGAGAAGCAGGAAGAGAGAGTTTTATTTATTTTTTCATCTGGTTTTTATTTCTCTGATGCCTCATTGTGTGCATGGTGCTGGCATTCGAACCCGGGTCCTCAAGCATGCCAGGCAAGCGCTGTAACCCCTGAGCCACCGCTCCAGCCCCCTACAATGACGCTTGTGTTTCCGCTGTCAGTAAAACATCAAGTGGCATCCAGGGAAGCCCACGTTCTGTTCCACCAGTGGATGTAGAGCCACCCCAGTGTTTGTGATGTCCCCTTTAAGCCCTGACACCTGTAAAACCCTTTCAACACCCTTGAACCCTGTTATGGGTTTGGGTCTACAATGTCCCCAGGAGCTCCTATGTTAGACAACGCGGCAGTGTTCAGAGACGAAATGATTGGCTCATGATGGCACTGACCTCATTGGTGGAATAACCCATTTGATGGATTAATAGATTTTTTTTTTTTTGTATCAGGGATTGAACCCAGGGGTGCTTAACCTGTGAGCCACATCCCAGCCCTTTTTGTTTTTTTGTTTTTTTGTTTTTTTTTTAAAGAAAGAGGGACAGTGAGAGAGACAGAGAAAGGGAGAAACAACTTTATTTAGTTTTTCACATGGCCTTAGTTGCTCTAACACTTAGCTGTGTACGTGGTGCTGGGGTTTGAACCCGGGTCCTCGTGCTTGCCAGGCAAGCGCCGAAACCGCTGAGCCACCGCTCCAGCCCTCCCAGCCCTTTTTGTAATTTTGTTCTGAGACAGGGTCTTAATAAGTTGCTCAGGGCCTTGCTGAGTTGTTGAGGCTGGCCTCCAACTTGTGATCCTCCTGCCTCAGCCTCTGCGTCACTGGGGTCACAGGTGTGTGCCACCATGCCGGGTTGCATGGATTAATAATTTGGACTGCTGGGGGTTAGTAACCTTAGGCAGGTGGAGCATGGCATGGCCCTGGGGGCTGTATCTGTCCCTGGCCCTTTCTTGTCCCTCGCACTCTCTGCCATGAACGAGCAGCCTTCCTCTTCCATGCCTGGCTGCCATGATTTTTCTGCCCTGAGGTTTGCTGGCCCCTGAATCATGAGCCAAAATAAATCTGTCTTCTGAGTGGTCCTTGTCAGGTATTTTGGTCACAGAGATGAAAAACTGCCTAACTCAAGGTCCCTGGCTCCCCATTTACCTCAGCGCTACCTTTTTTGTGTGTGTCTTTTAAATTGGGGAAGGGATAAGCGGGTGGCCATGGGTCCTGGTATTATTATTTCTTATCAAATAGCACCCTTCCACCTGGAGGCTCTCTAATCTCCCAACTCACTGGGATTCTGCCCATGCAGTCCCCAGACCCTGTGCAATTTCACATTTGTGAATAAATTTATGAAGGAAAAAACTCACTGGAAGTAAGATAGTATAAATCTGAAGTAGATTTCAATAAGTTTAAGTTGTTAGATGGTTGCCTGGAATCCCAGAGACTCAGGAGGCTGAGGCAGGAGGATCACAAGTTCAAGGCCAACCTCAGCAACATAGCAAGGGCCTGAGCAACTTAGCAAAACCCTGTCTCAAAATAAAAAATAAAAGGGCTGGGGATGTGGCTCAGTGGTTAAATACCCTTGGGTTAAATTCCCAGTATCAAAAATAAAAACTGAAAAAAAAAAAAAA
>PVKS010039310.1:0-17351 GCA_004027875.1 Aplodontia rufa | reverse complement strand
ACAGTGGGAACTTGGCCTAACTAGGGCAATAGATGAAAAAAAGGTTTGGAATATGGTTGATGAAGCAGCATTAGCCTTTATCATACTCTTTGCTGCTACCAAGCAAGAGAATAAACATAACTAATAGAATCTAATTTTTACAAACTCTGATAGCTTATTTCATACAAGTTTTGATTCCTTAGAGAATCAATGAAGTAACAAATTAGAATTTTTTTTCAAATATCATGTTTTAAATTTTTAAAAATTGGTTGGCATTATCAGAATTTAATTGTAGCCAATAATTGTGTTATTATAACATCAGTAAAACTCTCCTTATATTTGTTGTGGTTGTTGAGGTTAGTTAACCAAAACATACAGCTGTTAAATTACATATACAGGATGAAGATGAAATAGCAAATGAATGTTTACAAATAAATTCTTGTTAATAAATTTCATTTTTAATGAATCAGTTTTATGTTTTAAAAAATTCTTTCATATTTTTCTGAAATCATACATTTATATGATTAGAAAAATCAAGAAATGCAAGAAAGTAAAATTTATCTGTAATCTTACCTAGAGGTAATCATTTTTTTAAAACTTTTTATTAAGGAGTTGAGTTGTAGTGCAATCATAAATGCCTATGAAGTAACAATATAATACGAATTTGTTCTTAAACCAGAATTACCCCCACATTGCCCACACCCCAGTCTCTTGATTCTTCTATATTTTGCCTCTATAGGTGATATAAGTTTAGATTGTGAATTTTCCAGAGTTGAATGACTGCATAAGTATTATTTGGATTCTCATGGGGGTAAAGAGTGTGCTACATTGTTGATTGTCTCCCTGGATCCCTCCCCTCCCTCCCTCCATCTCTTCCCTCCCCCCAAGGTAATAAATTTGATCTCATATTTAATTGATATATATTTTTCCAAATCTGATCATCACAAACTAGTTTTCTTCCTCCATATAGCACTAAATTATATAGCTCTTTAATTGTCAGTAAATGAACTTCTATGAGCAATATTATTTTAAATGGGTGCATGTGTTCTGTTGTTTACATGTTCCATCTTCTTATTTCTTTTTTCCTGTTTAGGTAAATAGGTTTTCAAAAGGAATTCATCAGCAATACATTTGCTTTCAAAGTCATATTTAAACAATCTAATAGGCACTAAAATGTTCACTGAAGTGATGGAGTAGATTAAAAAGTGCTATTCATATAAATCCTGTTAGAATTCCAGTAACTGACAAAATACTGAATTTTTATTGCAGGAGAAACTGTGTAATAAATAACTTATGTATTTATTGATTTGTAAGTTTCCCAAACTAACAGATTTTGCCCTCTCATTTCTTCCCTCTTTTTCTTTCTTTCTTACTATTGTTTATTTGTTTTGTATTTCTAAATAGTAGAATAGAAATGTAGTTTCTTTCAGACACATCCCATTTCATTTATTTTCTAAAGAAAGAGGGATAGCGAGAGAGAGAGAGAGAAACAATTTTTATTTAGTTTTTCATGTGGCTTTTATTCCTCCAAGACATTGTTGTGTATGTGGTGCTGGGGTGTGAACTTGTGTACTTGGAAGTGCCGTAAATGCTGAGCTACTGAGTGCCAGAATACCATTTCTTTAATTTACCAATATTTCATTGTAATTTCCTTGAACTTTGTGGGAGTTTTTTTTTTTTTTAATCTGCAGTGACCCTTCATAGAATAGAATCTCTGAAAAGACAAATCTACAGGGCTAGTATGGAATATTCTACCTATAAATGCAGTTTTATATTAAATTATCTCACTTTTTATCACCATATTCAATTACAGTACTTTGTATTTACTCACTAATGTTCAGCTACAGGACTTGAATCTCTTTATAAATTTGAGCCTCAAATACTTTAAGTAATCATTCTTTTTGATGAGAGGAGGAGAATGGTGTCATTTAATTGCAATGTTATAATAAGAGAAGAAATGGTATAATAAATATATACTACTGGTTACAGCATGGTCTTATTTTAAAGTGAGAAGTCAAAAGTCCTTTTGCCTCATGTGCATGGTGGTTAAATGTTTATCCCCATTTTAATTTGGGTGTTCTCTATACTTTTTAACTGACTGTTATTTATATCGACTTCTTTTGAAGTCTAAAGTACAATACATTATGAAAATTATATGCATCTGAAGTTGTTTCATTGAATTTTCTGAAATTTATCAGAACTTTTTTCGGTATACAGATGAGTATAATTATTTATAATGTCTTAGCTTTGCTAGTAGGTATTGTGTTTCTCGTTACCATCTGGATATTTTAAGTTGGCATGGTAATGACTATTTAATAATAAGACTGATGCCACATAATAGTGCATTTATGCTTCTTTTTCATGATATACATGTCCTTTGTGAATAAAATACTACCTAATCCTATAGTTTGGCTACATGTTTCTTATGAGTGGTAATCTTGAGAAGGAAAAAAAAGTAGGAAAGAAAAAAAATTTTTTTTAAGAAATGAAAACAAAAAGAATGGTAATCTTTGGAGACAGCTATTATAAGATTAAAATACAGAACAAGTCTCAAAATAAAAATTAAAATGGGACCTGATTAATAGTAATTTCTAAATATGATAAATATTTCTCGAGTTAAAAAACAAGCCTATAAGTTGTCTTGGGTCAATTAGTGTGTGACTTGGGCCATTTGGAGACTGAAGGGACGTCTAATTAGTTAATGATATTATGTAAAATTTGTAGGCAGCTGAGCTTTCATTTTTTTTTTTTCATGTAAGTACTGCCACCTTTTTTCTGAATTCCACTTTGTCTGATTGGGTGAGGCCAAAGTCAGGGTCTTGATAGGGGCAGGTGCCCAAACTGTAACACTACACCTGATACTTCCAAATTCAAATGATCCAGAAGATAATCGTAATAAGCAACATATACTGACCAATTAAAATGTGCCAGTATGTATCATTCTGTATGATTTTGTGTTTTGTTTCATTGGACTTTTTGTCACTTTTTTAATTGCCCATAAGGACTGAAAATAACTTATAATTTAATAAAGTAGCTACTGTACTTCCTTAGTGATGACTTTGCTGCCTGTCTTAAGTGAGCTCCCTGGCTTGTCAAATAAACCATGTTTTCACAGTTCTCATGGTATTATCTTGTTCTTAGACACTTTATTTTGATAGCTTCAAAACTGTCCTGAGAGTGGGTGATTTATTTCCATTTGCCAAGTGTAAGGAGTGAAAGCATGACCTTGATAAAGGATTGGATTGAGAATTTTTCCTGTTTTTTCCTACTGGGGCTTTTTGGGTGATGGGTACTTATAGTACTAAAGAGAGAGTTTGAGGGAGAAAAAAGGAATCTTTACTGATTTTTTCCAGACCATAGCTACTCAACCAAAGTGCAAGTAGGTGAAAGGTCAACTGAGATTTTGTTTGACCTGCAGAAGGTAATAAATTTCATAGAACACAGAGATAGAGTGTTCTTGAGAAAGAAAAGAAGTCCCTTAGGAAAAGTACAAATTGGTTCCCAGCATAATAGTTCTAAATAAGTCCATGACAGACTAATTATTATTTTTTCAACATTTTGTTGAAACAGTTTGTAATTTCTTTAGTTAAATATTTAGAATACATGTATATGCCTTTTAACATTGGAATAGTTATTGACACACATAAGACCCTAGAAACACATGAGATCTTGGCAGGCATTGACTGAAGAAATAGCAGATTTTGACTTTTTTCATTCCATACTGTCTTTGGGGAAAACACTTACTCAGGTCAATGGTGAACTTAATTGTCTGAATTATTTAATCTATTTCTATTTGCAAAGTTTATGACTGAAATTCATACATATGAATTATAGTTAAATTCACAGAAAATAAATACGTATTAACTGATGCCTTGTGTTGTTGTCCATTGTCCTTATGTTTTGTTATTTATGTTTCAGAATCTTCAGATTCTCTCCCATTTCCTAGAATTTTAAAGTACTGCTGTATTAATTAAGAAAGTCTTCTGCCTGTTAGTTAACCAGTGTCCTATAGTCTCTTGTAGTGTCAGAACCTGTTAGGAGAGAGAAAAGTTTCCTAAATATAAACACATTGGTATTCAGTATTTGTTAGATAAGTGTATTGTAAAAGTCTTGTAAATGAATACACATTCTGTGGTGTCCTAGTGAGAAAAATAGGGGATAAGATAGTATAGGTACTAGGTTATCTTTAACATTAACAGGAGGAAGGTAAGTATGTTGACCTAATGAGTGCCCATCTTGAAGAATTCTAACATGATTCTTTTTTCTTTCTCAAATACATTGTGCCAGATTCTATTGCTGTCAGCCACATTATTTTAATTTGATTTAGATTCAGATATGACTGTTTCCTGTGGTTCCCACTCTTGTAGACTTCCCTTGTATTGCTTTAGACATAGGAATTTACCTTCATTTATGTTTGTAGCATTAATCATCCATTCATTTTTCTTCATTTTAGACCATTAAAATATCACATTCGTTAGTATAAAAAGAAACTTTGAAACTTTGAAGTAAATTATGAAGATCTTAAAATTTTTTAGAACATATTTAACGTATTTAAAAATGTCTGGCGATACATTATTCAGTTTCTTTTTTCTTCATGTTGATACTATTGTACAGAGTGCTTAGACTTTATGATGTGTATCCTAAGACACAGCCTTTCACCTCTCTGATTTTAGTACACTCATATATAACATAAAGAATAAGTTAAGTAGTCTCTACCATCCAGCTCAAAGATAGCTCTGTATTGCCATTTCTAACAGATAACAGAGAGTAAAGGTTATTGAGATGCAGCCAAAAACATACAGGCCTTATACTCACACTGTGTGCCACTAAGGAAGTAGCTGGAGGATCTTGAGGTTTCTTTTCTTACTGAATTGGTACAATAATAGTTACTTCATAGGCTTTTCTCAGAATTAAATATAAGTGCAAATGTAAAAAGTGTATATTACCTTGAAATTTTTTTTATTGATATCTTTCAAAGGTGTGAATAACCTTGTAACCTTGAGAATTTTTTTTTTTAAACAATGCAAGTAACAGTCGTGTCCTGGGAAAGAAGTTTAAGTAAATTGAATCTAGTTAAAAATTACTTACAGGGGTACAGAGGTTGGGGATTTAGCTCAGTGGCAGAACGCTTGACTAGCACACGCAAGGCCCCAAGTTCAATCCTCAGCCCTGAAAAAAAAAAAAAGACAGTTTCACTTGATTGAGAGAAATTGTTTAGCATGCAGTTCTCTCAATTAAAAATAAGCAAAAAAATAAAAGGTAGGATTTTGAGAAACTTCCACGTTTTCTATAATGACTATAATGAGTTACAGTCCCTCCAACAGTGCTTCTGTCTCTGTATCCTCACCAGCATTTTTAAAAACAATGTTCATTCAAACTGGAGTGAAGTGATAATCTCATTGAGTTTTTTGATTTTCATTTTTTGGTGATTAGTGATGTTGAGTATTATTTTCATATACTTGTTGGCTATTCTTATTTCTTCTTTTGAGAAATGTCTATTCAGATAATTTACCAATTTTTAATTGGATTATTTGTTCTTGTTGAATTGAGTGCTGTATATTCTGGATTTTAATCCCTTCTTGGATGAATAGTTTGCAAATATTTTCTCATATTCCGTATGTAGTTATTTTACTCTATTGATTGTTTTCTTTACTGTGCATAGGCTTTTTAGTTTGTATAGCTTTGCTTTTGTTGCCAGGACTTTTGGGGTCTTAGCAAAAATGTTTTGCCTGTCACTATAGAACTACCTACCATTTGGCCTAATATTCTAACTACTGAGTACATATTCAGAGAACATGGAAATCATTCTATGAAGAGATGCCTGTATACCCATGTTTATTGTAGTATTATTCACAGTGGACAAGATATGAAATCAAATGAAAAGTCCACTGATCAAGAAGGAATTTTAAAATGTATATAAACACAATGGAATATTATTCAGCCAAAGAATAAAGTCCATGAAATGTGAGATCATTGTTTTAGGCAAAATAAGCCAGTCAGAAAGATAAGTGCTGCATGTTTTCACTCATTTTAGAAGCTAAAAAGTTGATCACGTAGAAGTAGAGAGTAAAATAGAGGTCACTAGAGGCCAGAAAGGGGATCGGAGATAGGGAATAGAGAGAGGATAGATATGGGTACCAAAACATGGAGGTAGTGACGCAGTTCTAATGTTACAAAGCACATTATGGTAATTATATTTTGCAACACTTAATTATACATTTCAAAATTACTAGAAAGTTTGAAGCTTCCAGCACAGAGAATTGATATTTGAACAATGCACAGGATTCCCAGTTCTCCACATTCTCTTTAATACCTGTGTTGTTTTTGATAGTAGCCATCCTAATAGGTATGAGGTGATAACTCATTGTGATTTTGATTTTTATTTCTCTAGTGATTAGGGATAGTGAACATTTTTTTCATGTGCTTATTAGCCATTAATATACATTCTTTAGAGAAATGTTTATTCAAGTCCTTTACCCATTTTTTTTAAAGGGAGAATGACAGCGAGAGAGAGACAGAATCAATTTTTATTGAGTTTTCCACATGGCCTCTGCTGCTCTGACACTTAGCTGTGTATGTGGCTGCAGGGGTTTTAATCCGTGTACTTCGCATACCGGGCAAACGCTGTAACCACTGAGCACTGCTCCAGCGCCCCCCCCCTTGCCCATTTTAAAATCAGATTGTTTTAGGAATGTTCTTCATATTTTGGCTATTAATCCTTTTTCCCCCAATCTATATGATTTACAAATACATTCTCCCATTCTTTGGATTACATTTTTACTCTGTTGATAGTGTCTTTTGATGCACAAAATTTAAACTTTTCACACAGTCCGATTTGTCTATTTTTTTCTCTTGCTGCTTGTGCTTTTGATGTCATATCATAGTCAAATTCAATAGTTAAGAAGTTTTGCCCTATCTTATCTTCTAAGATATTTATGGCTTTAGATCTTACTTTTAGGTTTTTGATCCATTTGGTGGCTTATTGCTAACTAGGTTGTTTTGCTGATTTAGGTCAGACTTGATTGCTTCCTTCTTATCTTCTGTGTCTATAATTAGCTGATGGGTGGTATGGAGGTAGGTTGTGTAAGTTAGGTAGCTCTTGCCCATGGTGACAGGGAGGCTAAAGTGCTTTCACTTCATCTTCTAGCAGACTAGCTTGAGCCTGTTTACATCATAATGGTTGGAATCAAAGAGGAAGCAAAACCACACAAAGCCTCTTGAGGGCTAGGCTCAAAAATGGGCTCACCATTGTTTCATCAAATTTGGTTCACCAAACCAACCTCCAGGGTCACCTCAGATTCAGAGTGGAGAACTCTGTCATTTGATGGGAGATGCTATGATGATAAGAGTTGGTACAATTCTTGACTCTTATTTGGGTCATTTTTCCTTTTGCATCACCATATTTAACCTCTTATAAAGAGGGAATTGAAATATATGCTCTTTAAACAACATTTGGATCCAAATGTGTCTTTAGAAATTTGGGCACCCAGAGGCCTTTTTGAATTTTGATTAGTTTTATTTCCATTTAGTCTATGTGTCATCACTTTGACCAATATAACTCTCTTAAAACCTTTGTGGGCCTTCTGTTGCTCTAATTGTATTCAGTTTTGCCAAAAGCCATACTTTGAATTGTTTTCAGAGCATGTCTTTCTCTAGACTTACTTTGGGTATATCAGACTGCCATGTGACAACTCCCTTAAGATTGATAAAGGCCTTTACTTTTACAGGGTCTAGCAGGCACCTGCAAAATTCTTTCAGAGGCATTAACAAAAGTTTTTATAGCTACTACTTTATTTGCTCCACAGTTCCATGCTATATTGTGTATGGAGAATGTTTTGCCAGGAGAATGAGAGCCTGGAGATGAGAAGCAGTTGTATTTTCTGACCTATCAAGAGTAGGTTTTGGGATTGGGATTTAGCTCAGTGTCAGAGTGCTTGCCTAGCAAGGCCCCTGAGTTCGTCCTCAGCTCTCGGGGGAAAAAGAGTAGGTTTTATCTAAGCATGTAATAATAAAAATGTAAAGGCAGGCTTTTTATTTTTCTCCTAAAGAATCAACGTCTTTGGACCTCACAGGTTTTGTTTATTTCTTTGAAGTTTCTCAAAATCACTTTTGATGAACCATCAGAAAATGCTGTTCTATGATATTCTTAAGTGGACATTTTGAGTTCAAATCTCAAATGATTTCTTTGCTGTGACATAAATGTAAAATATATTTAGGAAAAACTAGCATAAGTTTATACTCATCTCCTTAAGTGACATTTCATCACAGAACTGAAACTGATATAATAAAAATCCAGAGGCAGGTGTCACAGCACAGATTGACATGTTCTTATCCTTCCCCTAAGGACAGAATCCACATGTTCTAGTCAGTGTTCCTTGCATTTGCTCAGAGTTTTATAAAGTGATGTCTTCCCTTAAACATGTTAAGGAGAACATTCACATTTTTTCATCATTGTTGGAAAATATTTCTAGCATATTATAAAAAATGGTGTAAAATAAAATTTTTGGACACTGTTATATCACACTTATTAGGATTCCAACGAAATCTAAAGCCATAAAACCCTCACCATCATGCATTTTACAAATGCATAATCAAACTTGTCATTTTAAAGTTCCATTTTATCTCCTTGAATTCATGTTTTCACTCTGTTTCCTCCACACAGTCTTATATTAATATTATGTATATATTCAAAGTTGAAAGTCTTATTTAACACCCGTCTTTTTTTTTTCTGGGGAAAAATTATGTACTTCTCCTATTATATTTTATATGCATTTGCTCTTTGGTTTTTGTCTGTCTCTACTTATTAGAATGTAAACTCTTTATAGACAGACATTTGTTTTGTGTTTTGTCATTGCTGAATTCCTAGCATTTGAAATAGGGCCTAATCTAGAGCTGTCACTATCATTTTTTTTAAGGAATGAGAGTGAAATTTAAAAGTCTTTACTTTTTGTATGACCATGAATCTCTACATTTTAAACATGTGGTTCTAGTTGGAGCTATATGACAACTATTATTAACATAAAAATTTTAAAAGCGATATGAGATTATATCACTTGATAAATTATTGATATATTATGTGATTAAAAAGTAAAAGATTCTTACAAATACATTTCTTACGGGATGGAAAAAAAACAGTAGGTTTTAGTCTCCCATTCCTGGCAGATTAATTTCATTCTATCTTTGTAGATTTAACTTTCACAAATCTGACAGATTTGGGGATCCATATCTAAAGTTTTAAAGATTTGAGGATTGATATGCATTATGTAAAGATTTTTGTAATAAAGTGTCAGTTGCCCTGTAATTTTTTCCCTCAGGTCCTATTTTGTAGACAAACAGTTTTGTCATGTTTGACAAGTAACAGGTGCTAACATCTTTTGCAGTCTTGTTGCAGGAAATAAAGGGCCTAGGTCACCATGTTCATTAATTAAGCCTAGGAAATTTCATTTCTCCTGTGGCTAATCGTTTTCATTTGACATAAATCCATCATCTGTGCTTCTAGTTTCCCTGCTTTTACCTTTGTCCTCTGCAGTGTATATTGCACAAAACAGTATAATTTTTAAATAAAATATAATTTAGATTGTTATTTCTTTGTTCTTTAGATTTTAAGGGCTTGCCCTTAACATTTTTTCCTTCTTGCTTACTGTGCTGTAATCATAGAAATTGCCTTGCTTTCCCTGGAACACTCCAGAAATGCTTATGGCTCAAAGTCTTTCTATTTTTTGTTTCCTATTTCAGAATACTCTTCCTAGATATCCATAGGGACTGCTTTTTCCTGTCTGTGAAGTCTCTACTCAGACGTCATCCCAGCAGAGAAGGCTTCCCCCAAACACATTGCAAATAACTGTAGTATCCCTCCTGTTAACTCTTTATCCAAGTTCTGAGCTAGGTACTAAGTGGATAAAAATGGATCTTAATTTTTCTTCTCTAGGCAGACTCACAGTAAGGTGAGAGAAAAAGATGTGGTTGTAATGTAGTTACTTGGGAAATACATTAAGCATTGAAAATGGTGCCCCAAACACTAGGTGCTTACGATTGAAACTTAAATATATTGCCCAGAAAAATGCTTCATTCTTCTCTCTTGTTGTTTTTATTTAAAAGTTAGTATTTTATTTATAAAATGAATAGATTGTTCCAATTGAATTGTATTATGACCCTAATTATAGTTAGTGGTCAAAGGAAATATTGGGAGAAAGGTAGATAATTACACCATTTACAGTATAGTACATCAGTCAGGATACTATTTAATTCCTAAAGAAGAAAATTTGCCAAGTTTGTTGATCTCTATATAATTGCATAAAACTGTGAACTTTTATTTCAAAGTGATTGTGTGGTCACTTTAGGTATTTAGTGAGTGTATTCTCCATTCTTAAAGTACTTATGACAATTCAGGATGGGATAATAATGGATGAGGGATAGAAGTACCTAATGTGGTGCCTCATACACTAGATGCTCATAAGCAGTAATGAATTAGAGAGGTTGGTTCCAAGTGCATTGGGACAGCTAATAACAGATAATTTTTTCCCTATTTCTTCCTCATTGAATCTTTGATCCCATTCTCTGCATAGTAAATAGATAAAAGTATAATAAACATATGGCAGACATGTTATTGAATATTTAGATAAAATGTGTCTTAGAATTTAGATTACTTTTACTTTGGTTACTGTTTTGAGGGAAAACTATGATTTTTAAAAAAATGTAAATGAAAAATTTGCACAAATTCATTTATTAATATATTTAACATTTTTTCTGGCACTGGTAATGAGCTAAATTCATTGTGTATTGATCCTCAAATAGTAACTTAACTTCCTAGTGTCAGATGTTACATCAGAACACGAGGAAGAGAAGATCCTGATCTTTTTAATTAAATGTGATAGATAAAGGTAGAAAGATAGGAAAGCAATTGAAGATGGATGAATCTCTTAAGTACAAGGTAGCAGATTTCTACTCTTTAACAGCTGTTTTGATTGTACCAGACGTAAAGATTTTATTTGAAGGAAAATCACTGAACTGCTGTTTGGGAAAATTCAAAGTAATATTGAAAATGAACACATCTGTTGATATCAGAAGGTTTTTTTAATTGGTGCAACATATTCTTGCATAGTGAAGGAATTCATTGTTACACATTCATATATTCTCATGTAATGACAATGTAAAAATTTATTTAAAAAAATAAATAATAAATAAATATCTCTCCTAGTGTTGTGAAAATTGACTAAGATAATGTATGCATATTGGTGTCGTGCCAGGTACATAATAGGAGATAAAGCAATTTAATTTTCTCTCTTGTTTTTTCTTATAAATGTTTGGGAGTAAGAGGAGTCTCAGGTAAAGTGTAAGTTGAATATAAACCCAAGAGAAAAGATGAAGAAAGATAAGGTTCATCTCATAATTTTAATTTAATGACTATGTACCTTGTACATGTTTGGAATTTAATGAGCATATATTGATCTTAAATTATTTGAAAAAATTGGATAAGAGTTGATATGATTTTTGAGTCATATGATAAAGAAAAATCAAATGTAAGGTTTAAAGGTTTTAAATTTTATTGTGATAAAATTAATTAAACAACAAAATGTTATGGTAGTGAACCCACAATTTTATATTGTTATTTTTAGTAAAGTATCAGTCTCATTCTTTATACATATGACATGTAACAGTCTAAATATATGATCTGTATTGTTTTAAAGTATTTTCACACATTGTGCTATTAGTGCTTCTAACTAGGTGTGGTATGTACTATGCTGTTTTAGTCAGCTTTTTTTTGGTCAGTGTCTTAATGTGAACAATTTTAGAGGAGAAAAAATTTATTTGGTTTTCACAGTTTCAGAGGTCTCAGTCCATAAACAGCTGACTCCATTGCTCTGGATCCGAAGTGGGTTAGAACATCGTGGTGGAAGGAGGTGAAGGAAGAAAGCAACCCAGGACCTGGCAATCAGGAAGCAAATAGAGACAGAGAGCTATGCTTACCAGAAACCAAGTGGAAACCCCAAAGGCCTGCCCTCAGTGACCCACATCTGCTAGTCACTCCCTACCTGCTATATACTGTCCACTTAATCCAGTCCATCAGTTAGGCCACAGTTCTTACAATCTAATCATTTTATCTCTGAATATTATTGTATTATGTCACACATGAGCTCTTGGGGTGTACCTCCTATCTAAACATAACATATACATGTTGCTAGTTCCATTTTGCAGATGAGAGAAAGTTGAAGTTAAGATGCTGAAGTGACTAGAACAGCTGAGGTACGATTAATAAGTGATACTCAGAAACAGATCTTAAGATAGCTACTATGGTTATCTATTTATCTATTTGTTTATTTGGTTTTGCTATTTTTTTTTAAGAGAGGGACAGTATGTGTGTGTGAGAGAGAGAGGGAGGAAGGAATCAATTTTATTTAGTTTTTGATGTGGCTTTCATTGCTCTGAGACCTTGCTGTGTACATGGTTTGGGGGTTTGCCCTCACGTACTTGCACCTGCCAGGCAAGTGCCATACTGCTGAGCCCAGCCCCTGGTTTTGCTATTTTGTGACCTAAACAACTTTATTAGGACCTAGTGCGTTGGTAAGCATTTTATTTTTCTTTCTTGCTCCTTTGAAACATTTTAGTCTTTATTCTTATAAATTAGGAGTTTTATAAAAGAGAATGATTTCCTCAAGGTCATATCAATAATCTTATATTCTGAAGCAGAATATATCTAATCACTGAACTCTCTTGCTTGCAATGAAATGCAGTGAAAAGAATTGTTGCCATGGTTGTTGAATGAAATCAGCCAAAAGAAATCTCTCTTGGTGTGAATAGTTGGAATAGGCAGAGATGCTTTCTTATAGCATTATGAGCAACAAAGTTTTTCTGATTTACTTATTTACAATGTAATTGGAGAATCTTTTTCCAATTACATTGAACACCTGGAGATTTCCATGTAAAGTGTTTCAACTGGACAAAACGTATGCAAATCAGTTCTCATTTATAAATATGGATCTATATATCACTGTATAAAGTGTGTGTGTGTATGTGTGTAAAATCTTAATTGGGCATGAGCGGTAACTATTAGTAATTGTTGTTTCTATACTTAACTTAAGGTGCTTGGCTAGGTTGTGATCTGTCCCAGTAGCTTTTGTTAAATTTCTTGCTGTAAGGAAGAGAATATGTGTTGGTATAGAGAGTGATTAAGCTCTAGACCAAGTAGGTGGGTTTGTAAGTTCATCATTTGCCATCGTTGAACTTGCTAAATAAAAAATAAGTTTGGTCGAAGACTTTAAAGTATAAATAAAACAGTACTATAAAGGTGTGCACTTTATGAAAGGACAGTTTATATACTATCTTGATAATTTTATGAAATTAAATTGTGAAACATGAGTCTTAGAGAGATACTAGTAATTGATGTCTCCATCAGTGTTTGATTAAAGGACACCTTATAGACTTACTTTGTAGCATAATTTAAGAATTATTTTAAATTCAATACTCTTCAAATATATCAAATATTCAAAGTCAAAAGTTGAGCAAATATAGTTAGGTAAATGGAAGTAAGGGAGCTATGCATTGTTAATAATTTGTTCTGTTCATGTTCCCCCCTCAATTTCTAGACTCCTCTTAGGGTTCCTCACAATTTGTTAGGGGTTTAAGTAAGAAAACAGGAGTCTTGCCTTATAGAGTAAGCTAAAGGGAAATAATAATATTGCCTTAGTAATTTTAAATAACACAGCAATTAAATATATATGCAAGTGATTTTAAAACAAAAGATAAAACATATGTGTTAGTGCCTACTATCTAGATCATCTTAGTACCCGTCTAGCTTCAAAAACACTAATGGTAAAAAACTTAACTGTTGTAGTTTAAAAATGGTCACATATCTTTATTTCAAGGAAATTCTGGGATACTTTTATTTATTCATAATGATGTGTGAAGTAGTAAAAGGAATGTGATTCTGGGCTTACCACTTACTAAGACTTAGCTTTAATATATTAGAGAAAAAAGTTTATACTTTTCACAGGGAGCTTTGTTGTACAAATCAAATAAAATATTTTGCATATAGTGACTTAATAAGCTATAATGTATTCTTGGCAAAATGGGGTGAATAGAGGTTACAGTTTGAGCCTTGGAATCTGCTTTTGGAGACTGTAGTAAAGCCTCCAAAAGAACGTGGTAATGATGAAAATTCTTTATCCTTGGATAGTTATCTTGTCTGTTGTAAACAGAATGAACCATGGCCAAGATATGAAAATCAGTGATAAAGTCAGTATTGACCTCAATCTATAGCTTAAAGTCATCCCAATTTTTAAAATATATCTGAAGAAAGCTTCTCTGAAGCTGCTGAAGAAGTCTTGTTCTTTTGAAGCCCAAAGAAAGTCTCTGAGATAAGGATCAGAATTAGCAATGTATGATGAAAGTGAATTTAAATCAGAGAAGCCTGAAAAATTTGTTTCCCTTGTTGAAAAGGTACCTATGGTGAAAAGGATTCTTCAGACCACCAAGTATACTCTGTCAATTTCCCCTGGTTTTAGTTCTTGACTCCAAGCACAGCTTTAATTGGAAATATGGTTGATTATATAGTATTTTTGATAATTGTACTTTCTTATTGCAAATTAATAATTAGGCACTGTCATACATTTCTCACATTTATAGAGGCTTCAATACCAAGCTGCCAACAAAATTCATTTCTGGTGAGTACTTTCTTTCTGGCTTGTAGATGAGCACCTTTTTGCTCTGTCTTTACATGGTTTTTGCCTTTCCTTGATGGATATATAGGGCAGAGGAGATTGGGAGTGAACTTTTTGTGTCTCTATTCATAATGACATAAATCCTATTGGATCAGAGATCCTACTCTTAACTTAATTTAACCTCAATTAGAGCCCCAGTCTGAAAATATAGCCACGTGGGGTTTAGGGGCTCCAATGTATGGTTTTTAGAGGTATACAAGCACTTAAAGCACATAATACTTGGTTATCCAGTATCTGCCCCTGAGAAGTAGTCTCCCTTTCCTTTTTTGATCAAATCACATTTGGGGTATATGTGTTGCTATAGATCAGCTATGATGACATATGCACTAAGAGTGTCAGTGTGAGCTCTTGTGCATTCCTTGTGACATTCTGGGATTTTGCATGGCTTAAGGAGCTGGCACACTTAAATATTTTCATAGCTTTGATCTGTGACCTCCTGCAACTATGTACTTGAATCTATTTCTTTGTGATAATAGTTGTTGTTACAAAAGTTGGTAATGGTCATGATTATTTAAGGGAAATATATGTGAACTATAAAGTAAGATGCAAAGACTAGTTATTTTTTTTTTTTTAAAGAGAGAAGGACAGTGAGAGAGAGAGACAGAGAGAATCAATTTTTATTGAGTTTTTCACATGGCTTTCGTTGCTCCAACACTTAGTTGTGTAGATGTGTGCTGGGGTTTGAACTCGTGTACTTGTGCATGCCAGGCCAGCGTCGTAACCACCGAGCCACCACTCCAGCCCATAGTTATTCTTTATAAAGATATACAGCATTATTTTCTTATTTGTAAAACTTCAGGACTTGAACCCAGATCTTCTAGTTCCCAGCTTAAGACTCTGTAAGAGGCCAAACATGCTCTTTTATCTAGGATAAACATAGTTTTGTGAGGGCAAGCCTTTGGGAAAGTTCCAGCAAGTTTTATTTGCCCCGCCTCTTGCAAATAAAAAGATATGTTGTGGGGCTGGAGCGGAGGCTCAGTGGTTATGGTGCTGGCCTGGCATGTGTGAGTACATGAGTTGCTTCCCTTCAGGAAATCTCAGTTCAGACATCCAAAAGAAGCTTTTCAAAAAAGAATAAGCAAACTAGAAAAGGTTCACCTTAATCCCATAACTCCAGTAAGAAGAAACCCATGGAGAGGCAGCAGGATGAAAACCTAGAAAAATTATCAATGATCTGTTAACTAAAAGGAACAATGAATTGAAAGAAGATACAATGAAGGACTAAGTGAGAAAACTCAAGAGTTGAAAAACCTCTATTATCAAAGAAAGAGAAATACTGAAAAAGGAAGTAACAGAGCTGAAATCTTCAGGCAATCACATTAGAGGAACGATGGAAGAATTTAATAATAGAATAACCTCCATGGAAAATGAAACCTCAGCTTCTGAAGAAAGAATATCCGACAATGAGGATAGGCTGAGTAAATTTCAGTGCACAGATGACCAAAAAAAAAAACAAAAAAAAAAACACCTCGCATAGCAGGAGCAGAGTTTTCAAAATGCCTGGGATTAAATCAGAAGAAACCATCTAAGAGTAATTGGGATACAAGAAGAAATTGAAACAGAAACAAATGACATAAAGAAAATTTCAATGAAATAGTTAAAGAAAAATTTTCCCATATTAAAATAGAATCAGATATGCTTATCCAGGAAGTGTAGAGGACACCCAGTAGGCCTAATCAAATGAGAAACTTCCCAAAGCACATCATATTCAAAATGTATAACAGGGAAATCAAAGAAAGAATATTAAAAGCTGAAAGTAAGAAACACAAAATCACATTCCGAGGCAAATCAGTAAGGATCACTTCTGACTTTTCAACTCAGACTCTAGAAGCAAGATGATACTAGGAGATCTTTCAGTGTCTATATGACCACAACCTGCAGCACAGATTACTGTATCCAGCAAAACTCAGCTTCCAATTTGATGGGGAAATAAGAACATTTCACAATAAAATCAAACTTGCAGCATTCATGAACAGAAAACCAACATTATAAAGAGTTCTCAAAGCTAAACTCCAAATAGAAGAATAAGGAAACACATCTCAAAACCCACAGAGGAAATTCAATAAAAATGCATGCTATCTAACGACAACCCAAAAAGCACAAAACTCATGGGGAAAAAAAATGTTGACTATGAACCACCACCACTTAACTATTCCAGCACTGAATGTGAATGGTTTCAATGCACTAATCCAAAGACACAGATTAGCAGATTGGATCAAAAACCAAAATCCAGCAATATGCTGCTTACAGGAGTCCCACCTTAGAGCCAAACACATCCACAAATTGAGGGTGAAAGGAAAAAAATCTACCAGGTGTACAGTCCAAGAAAGCAAGTTGGAGTTGCAATACTTATCTATGACAAAGTAGACCTCAAACATAAATTAATCAGAAGAGATAAAGAAGGTCACCACATCCTAGAAAAGGGAACACTACAACAGGAGGATATAACCATAGTAAATAGATACTCTCCAAATACCAGTGCTCCCAACCATGTGGAATAATTGCTACATGCCATAAAACCACTTGTAGACCTCTACATAATAATACTGGGAGACTTTAATACTCCCCTATCACCAACAGACAGATCATCAAAGCAAAAAAAAAAAAAAAAAAAAAAAAAAAAAAAAAAAAAAAAAAAAAAAAAAAAAAAAAAAA
>PVKS010039309.1:0-17354 GCA_004027875.1 Aplodontia rufa | reverse complement strand
TTGTCTCCACTCATCTGTGGAGGTGGGGTCTAGACCCTGGACAATGAGAAAGTTGGTCTAGTAGCATGAGGTAAATCCAGATAAGATGTAATGCTTTACAATCTAATACTTTTTTTAGAGTTATAATGGGAAGGGGAAGGGAGGGATAAGGGAGAGTAATTGGGGGGGCACTCCTGGGGATAATTGCAATATCCAGAATATATACACATTTTATACACATTTTATGTTATTTTGTTAAAATCTTGTAAGGTTGCTCAAAAATAAAAAAAATTAAAAAAATAAAAAAATAAAAAAGGGTGAATCTAACCAAGTACAGCATCTCTCAACCATCTGATTTTTCCAGAAGTAATATTTAATCCATTGTAAGAAGCTATGCATCTATCAGAGGCTGAGACATCATGAACTCCAGTTATCCGTATTCCCTATCTTCCCTCTTGTCTTCTCTCTATTTCTCTTTTATTGGAATTTTCTATATCTTCCCATCTAAATTCTGCTTTTATCATGGATAGTATCTGGGTTGAGAAGCATACAGTAATATGCCTTCTAAATTCTTTGGTTTAACTCTATTTTCTCTCATAGTTCATACCCTGGAACCACTATCTTAGCTTATAGTTTTCATTGTCATTCTTCGAGTTTGCTTATCCAGAACTATTTTAAATTTTAAATTTCAGTCTCTGGAACAGTGCTGTCTAGAAGCAATGTGTGAATCTTTCAGTTCTCCACTCCATTACTACTTACATATCTATCTGTCCTTAGTTACATTGAATGCCTCTGACTCTTCCCTTTCATCTCAGTTCCAATTGCCACCTATAACTTCTCTGTTCAGGTGATGGACTGTAAGTAAAATCTCAAGTCCACACTCTCATTTTTTTTAATATCTTCCCTATTGTCTGCAAATATTAAATCACATAAGCCATTCTCTTTTGCCTACTATTTCTTGATATCAGCATATCACTGGAGAAAACTACAGACTTGTGCAGACTTTGATGATCTAGATCACATCTAGTCAATATGAACTATTTGAATATTATCTTCATCAATTATCATTCCCATACTCCACATAAATCATTTCAAATTTTTACTACTTTCTTCAAATCTATCACATTAGGGGCTGGTGCATTGGCTTGGCAGTTAAGGCACTTGCCTGGCATGCACAAGTACATGGGTTCAAACCCCAGCACCCATGTACACAACTAGGTATCAGAGCAATGAAGGCCATGTGAAAGACCAAATAAAAATTGATGCTCTCGGGGCTGGAGTGGTGGCTCAGCAGTTACTGCACTTCCCCACCATGCAAAGTACACAGGTTCAAACCCCATTACCCACATACACAACTAAGTGTCAGAGAGCAACAAAAGCCATGTTAAAAACTCAATAAAAAATTGATTCTCTCTCTCTCTTACTATCCTTCTCTCTTTTAAAAAACTTGATTCTCTCTCATTGTCCTCTCTTTAAAAAAACATCGTTTCACCTCTGTAATAGGTGATGATCATCATGGGGGAAAGTGTAACAATTATTCCTCAATTTCCAGCCTTAAACTCTATCTAATAAACAAAAGAGAAAAGCAACAGAACTATAATGGTTCTCACATTCACATCTTTTTGGTCCAGACAAAGAGAAGGAACTGTTCATTCTTTTTTTAGAGGGTTTATTTTTTCATCAGTGACCTTGTTCTCTATACTTCTGCTTCTTCCATAACCTTGATTCTAATCTCAAGTAGTTTTAGCTGCTGTTCACCCACTGCTAATTCTGTAGTAATTCCTATTATCCAGTCTCTTATTTTATTCCCTGTTATCAATTCTTAACAGTTTTTGCTTCAAAATAAGAATTAGTCTATATCTTTCCCTTTTCACTTCTTATTTTTGCTTCTGAAAAGAATGTTGTATGCAATGGCTTTCTAAGCTATGGGAGATTGTGGAATATACTGATAACCCCTCTTGTGTTAGTCAGGTTTTCATCTCTATTATCAAAATATCCAGCAAGATTTTCTTAGAGGAGGGAAAGTTAATTTTGGATCATGGTTTTAGAGATTCCGACTGTGGTTGGCTGATTTCATCCCTTTGGGCCCCATGTGAGGCAGAACACCATGACAGAAGGGCAAAAGTGGAGGAGAACTGCTTACCTTATGGCAATCGGGAAACAGAGAGAGAGAAGGAAGAGCCACGGAGACAAGATATACAATATCCAAGAACACACTGCCAGTGACCTACCTCCTTCAGCCACTCCCCACCTGCCTATAGATACAACCCAGTTGGTCTATTTAAATGATTAATCAAGCAAATAGATTAACCCAGTGATTAGGGTACGACTCTTGCCAGTTAATAATTTCAACTCAGAACATTTCTCTATTAGCAAAGGAATTTTGGGGCTTCACCTCATATTACAAATCATAATACCTTGCCAAGAATCTCTAATCCAATCGGTCTTGGGAAGAGCATAGTCATTGGTATTTTTTCTTAAACATCCCATGTGATTCTAATATACAACAGATTTTCAAACAGCTGTACTACTATTTCAGGCTATTACAGCTCATTTCCTACTCTTTAACTTTCTACTTCTCTTTTTTCCCTGGAACTATACTTTTGAAGGGCATAAATATCTACCGGATTTCTAATACTATTTAATTTTTTTCATATTATTTTTTCATACCAAGTTTCCATGGAAAATGACCATTCTACCCTTCTTTGCCTTTGCATTCTGTGACATTGTTCTTTCCAAGTACCTTCGTATGGGTTTCTGAGTCTTCTTTACCTTCTTCCTCTCAAAAGACAGCATTTCCCAAAATCAGCACATGACTACAGTTTTCTTTTCTTTTTCAGCATCTCAATGACTGTCTCCTTCTGCAGTATTCCATGACTACAAATATGTATTTATGTGGCTCACATTTCATATCTAGTCTTTTGTTCTATAGCATGACATTCATAGTTATGTACCTTCTAAGTATTTCTGAATTGGTGTTTGAGATCCACTTCAAATTCACTTTTGCTGTCACTTGAATTAATCTTCCTCTGATATAATTATTCTCAGTCCTGACTAAAATTACTTGGGGATATGGATATTTTAAAACTAGGATTCACTTTCAGAAATGTTGATTACATTGATCTTGTACCTGAGCACTGTGATTTAAAAATATTCCAAATACCTCGAATGTTCAAACAATAAGAATGAGTGCCAGTATCAACGCTCTCAACTATGGTTTCACATTAGCGTCACCAAAGGAATGCTTTTTAAATACACTTTTAGACCTAAACAAATTAACTTGAATAAGAATTCCTGAGGTTGGATCTCAGAGATAAATATTTTTAAAAGTTCCCAGGTGATGCTGAGGCATAGTCAAGACTGAGAACCTTTTCTACAGTAGTTTCAACCTGAGCAAACTGCACATTCCCTTAACAATTCTCCACCAGGTCTGGGAGTCACGGGAAACTGACTTTGTCCCATCTTTCTCTTGTTCCACAAATAATTGAAGAACAAGTCTTGTGCATTCTACCTTTGCAAGATATTCATTAATAACAGCTCCTGAATGTCTAATAAAATTTTAAGTTCCACACATACAAAACCAATTTTTTGATAATCCATTTCTAACCGCAGTGAGGACTGCAAAATCCACAACATCATTTTGACAATTCCCTTCCTGATTGTACTATTGATATCAAATCAATATTTCCCATTCTGTTGAAGCTAACTTATATGAATGACATATATTGTTTTTCTAAAGAAGACATGATGATCTTTCTTTGGATTTTGTATATATTTTTACATCAGGATAAATCACTAAATAATATTATTTAAGATTTTATTTTTTGTGTATACCTAGATAAAAAAATAGAACATGAAATTTATAGAAGTTCTACAATTGGAAGAAAAGAGTTAATAAATCCACTTTATCTCTGTCATGAGTCAGGAATAAAATTGTAAATGCCAATGAATTTCCAAGGGAAATTTAGTTTATATTAAAAACAAGAAATTGTTATAAAGAGAATTAGTCTGAGCTTTCTGAACTTGAGGCATTTTCATGGCAACTTGCTGTCTTTTTAGAAATACATTTTAAGTTCAGATCCATAATAAAAGTTATATTGATCCCTTTGCTGTTAATATTGGTTCATGTAATTTCTGAGTATGATATCACTTTTATTTTCAGGAAAAATGAAAATTACCTTAACATGTGTTTCCAAAATATGTCCTCATTACTTTTTTATGTTTTCAAGTCAATAAAATTAGTCAGTTTTGATAATATAATACTCTAGCCACAATATTATATTGTGATTTACGGTCACTTCAAAAAAATTGTTAACAAACGAAACATCTGCATATTTCTGCAAATATCACAATCTCTCATGTCCAGGTTTATTTATTGGCACTAGCATATAATATTCAATTTGCTTACTCCCCCATAAATATGTAAATTGGAAAATGGAAGAGCAAAAAATATTTTTTGAGCCACACAAAAGTGGCTGAATAGGCCTAATCAATACTAACTTCAGTATTCCCATAATTCTATATGTTTAGCTTTTAAAAGTCTGTCTTTTAAATATGCTATTTTCTTAATTTGAAGTTAATCAACTAAAATAGGCTCATGCCTTTCATTTCATCAGTATCACAGAGTGACTGTCTGGGAGCCTGAGTTCTAATGAGGCAGCCATTCCAGACACGTACAGACAAAGCAGTGGTTTCCTTGGCAACGAGAGCCAGGAGAAAGCTCTCAGAATAGTTATTCCCATCCTTACACATGAGTCCTTTTCATTTCAGTAAAGCTTCCTGTCAGAATACATTCATCAATGTAATTTACCAACAAAGTTGGAGAGATTAAATCTCTCTTCACGAGAATGTAAAAATAAAAAAATAAATAACAATAAAACCTACAACCAAACATCACCAGCTTTGCTGAAATTGTAGTTATCTTATCAAGTGATACTTCAAAGGAAGTAAAGGACATTACACGATCTTGGAATACAGTTAACATCACTTGGAACTGAGATTAACTTTTATTTGATTTTTATCAGAGGAAACAGAAGGTAGAAGCATCAGGAGGAGCGACAGGAGTATTTAATCACTACCTCTAAAATTATGCTTTATAATATAAACAATTTTTATTAAATAGTAAATGTTCATGCAACTGAAATTATTGTATTTATCAATTTGTGGTTTTCATCATATACATTAAACTTCTGTTATTGATGTTTACTAAGAAAGGCAAATTCTGAAAATGTGACATCTTTTCTGTTGAAGGAATAAAAGATTTTTCAAATGTTAGTGGAGTAGGATTTTCTATTTGTGTATGAAATATAAAAATACAAAACTGGCAGCATCTTGCGTTATGCAGCATGTCAAACAAGGGCAAAACACATCTGGAAATAAAAGTATTCAGTTGAAAGAATTGCCCATAAATAAAACAATCGGAACCTTTCATTTCGCCTTCTTGGCGGAAATCAAATTCCTCAAGTTTAAAATATACCCACTAAATGTAATCCAAAACAGAATAACACACTTTAAGCATTTCTCAAAATGTTAGCAGCAGATAGATGCAGACACAGTTTATGGTTGCAGTGATTTACCCTGTTCTCTTCACTAAGCATATATCCATATCCACGCTTGTTTTTCAGCAAGCAAGATACAGCAAAGTAACATTCATGTTGCCCTGGGCTATTTCTTTAGAACAGTATCAAAATTACTTTTACCATAGATTAGGTTATGTTTCAATGCTGAGAAAAGTCTATCTCGCCTATTTTTGACCCATGTCACAGCTGATAGTATCATTATGAGGTCAAAGCTACCATTGCAAGAGTGTGCATGTGTGCACACATGCACATGTGCACATGCGCACACACACACACACACGCATAATTTCTTAAGAAAGAGGTTTAAAAAAAGTTTGCATTGATAGAAAAGTGGGACAGTCTCACTACTTTTTCACCTGAAGATTGAAAAGGAAACTCATTTCACATTGTAACATTGCACCAATTGCTCCAGACAAAATGAATCAAGACTCTTGTTGGATTATGTGGGTAGTACTTCTCTCCTCAGTAAGAGAATTCTTTGCTGACAGCTGTATCAGGCAAACTCAAATATTGTCTTTCTCAGAATCATTTTGAAAAATGGGACCTTTTTTATTGTTATTTGAGGATAATACAATCACAAATTACATTAGGTCTCAAAAAATGTGGAATGAAATATCAATGTGAAAGAAGTAACAATTTAGGAAACAATAATGAGAATTTTATTCAATGAATGTTTGCCCAATTATATAGCATTTGCATATTACATGTTCAGGTTTCAGAAAAACATTGTAGCCTGTGAAAAATTGTATTCTGTATTTAAATCTCAACCTTTCTTTTTGCTGCTTTCTTCTTTCAACATGGGAAATGTTCCAAAAGAGAACATAGTGACAACATCTTAAAATATCAAACCACTATTCTAGTCCAAACAATGTATCTGTAATTTATGTTATGGTAATCAAACCTAAAAGACAAATTAAAATGCAAGGATTATTTATTTATTTATTATAATTCATTTTGGAAAATGGACATTCATAATTTTATGCTTACAAGAGAATATATAATTCAAGTACTTCCATGAAATAATGTACCATAATACATAATTTTCTTCAATTAAACCTAAAGTGCAAAATCTCAGCTGAAAATTACTGACAAAACTTCCAATTACAGTTTTACTGGTTTAGGTATTCTCTTCACAAATGAGAAATATAATACAAATAAATGTGAAGTGTGCTCTGCCTCCAACTACAACATAAAGTTGATCTTCCATGTCATGTTTCTTAAAAGCAACTCTAAAATAAGTTTCGTCCAAACTCTCTAAATTATTCTCTTTCCCTAATGGCTTGTTGTATTGTTCCCCAGCAGAAATGACTGAAAAACCTCTATTGCACTTAATCTAATTACGGATTTTTGGAGAAACGGTGGTTGCATAGTTCTCATTAACCGACTAAAAAACTGTACCATCTCCAGAGGTATAGAAGAAAAAAAAAAAGGATGATTCCTTTTAAAGCTCCAGAAATGAATGTAAGTGTTCATATTCTGGTACATTAACAGTTTGTTCCAGTACATTGATATTTTATGTGGAAGCCCTACTCTGCAATTAATATGCCTGATGCAAATTGAAAAACCCATAATCCATCCTTCTCTGTTGGAATGTAAGAGTATATTATTATTGAGAAGCTACAGGATACCAGAGCCATTTTTTAAACTTGAGTGCTCATTACCTTAAATCTGCATATAAAACACTTTTGCATTCAGACGAGGTAATACATAACGGAATATATTGTGGCATGCACCAAAAAAGAAAAAAAAAAAAAAGAAGGCTCCAAATAAAAACGACCTGTGGGCTTCCTTTGTAGAAGGAATTTATGCAGTTCCAGGCATTAGGGATTAATGATAGCTAACAGCAAAAGAGGAGGGATGAGCATTAAAACACTGTGCCTAACTTTCCTGACTACCCCAAGGCTACAGGACAAACTGAATTGTCTAAATCTCCTGCAAGGTAAGAAGTAGGTATTTATCATTAAGCAAATATGGTATTTGGGGATTGTGTCTGATTCTGTCACATTAGTATTCAGAATACTTTGTATGGTTTTAAATGAGAAGAGGCAATCTTAATGGAAGAGAGAAGAAAGAAAAAAAGATCAAATAAATCCTTATTTCTCACATCTCAGAGAATTCATTTTCTAGTGTCCTGTTTTCAAAATTATGCATAGTTATTCATAGTACATATAATTCTACTATTATCTGCTATGATTGACAAAATCTGGGATTTTAATAAAAGTTTTATGGTAACAATTTAAAAAGGAAGTGTTAACCACATACCACTAAGGAAAAACATTTAATGCAATATGTTCTTGGAAATTGAAAGATCCCAGAAACACAGGTTTATTTATTTCGTGGATTTCCCCTAAACCTGTTTCATCATTTGATTTCTATCCCTACCACCTGGGATCTGAGTTTTGCTAATATTTTAGGAGTTGCTTGTACTCTTCTAATCTTTCTAGCAACCCATATTTATGACATTTTGTGCACTCTACTGGCAGTTACCCGCGTAATTGTTTTATTCCACTTACCAATGTATAATCCTTGAGGAAAGTAGCTGTGATACAGTCTGTATCTTCTAAAAAAAGTAATTACATTGATTCACATAATGCAGCCACAAATACATTGTTTTGTTTCAAAAGTCGTTTTACATTTATCTATTTTGGAAACCACTTTATTTCCTGAACAACAAAAAGGAATTCTTTACATAAAAACACTTCCAACTACCACATGCCAATCTTCAGGGTCAAGTATTATAATTTTCACCTTCTACTAGTCTCATGCAGTCTGACACACCAGGAGAGAAAATAAGCTACAACATCAGAGATTATCAAAGAGAAGATACACCCTATTGAGGTAGAATAGAAGAAAATTTAAAAATAGGTAGGAAGGAGACATAAAGAAAGGATGAGGAAAAAATATAATTCATAATTTCCACATACTTTTCTTTTCTTTTTAAAGAAGAGAGAGGGACAATGAAAGAGAGAGAGAGAAGGGGAGAATCAATTTTATTTAGTTTTTCATGTGACTTCATTGCTCCAACCCTTCATTTTGTACGTGGCACTGGTGTTTAAACTCCTGTCCTCACGCAGGCCAGGCAAGTGCTGTAACCGCTGAGCCACTGCTCCAGGCTTCCTCATACTTTTCTAAGCATGTCACTCGTTAAATCAGCCTTTCTTCCAGGCCATTAACTCTAAAATTCCTGGGAAATCTATAAATCTACTTGTGCACTGTTTATTAACCCCCAAATAAACAGAGTAAGCAAAGAGAGATCTGGTATTTTGAGACTATCTAGCACTATCTACTGATCAAATAATAAAGACCACATCAATCTAAATGTCTGGAGATTGACTTGACCACTAGAAACTGTCTTGAGATCAACAGACTTATATCCTTTCTATTTAACACATCCAATACCCACTCCTCACCAAGTTCCCTTTAAAAGAACAATTGAGGATACTTAAACTATATCTCTCTATTAAGATTGCCTATAGTCTTCCTTGAATATGTACATACTTTCATAAATAAATCTGGCTATACCATTGACTGGCACATGCTGAAGTTTTTTTTTTTTTCCATCACATAACCCTGCTGGTCCTAAGTCAAGTTCCCTCATCTCTCCAGAAAACCTTGGAAACTTCATTGGAGACACCTTTTCTTTTTTCCATGATGTTGGAAAGCCTGAAAAACCAAATACCTTCATGTAACATATACAGACATATACAGATATTTAAATCTGTAGAGATTATCATGTGGTTGAGTCCACATACCCATTAATTGGAGAATCAAATTTCTTTCATTGCAATATATTTTTAATCCTCCGTAGAGACCAAGGAATGAATACACACACACACACACACACACACACACACACACACACACACATATATATATATACACACATATATATGTACATATATATATTCACTGGAATAGAATATATTTCTCAAGTACAGAGAGACTTTAAATGGTCAATGCTTATTCTTTCTGTTTACTGAGAACAGGACAGTATGGAATTTTAAAAACTGCAACAGGAAAAAGGGATTATATTGAGATATTATGTTGTTCACTTTGACTATTAGTGACATTAGGCCCTGAATTATGTTACTTTTCAATGTTTGGAAACCTCCTTTGAATATATTATATTCTAAAGTAGTTTTCGGTTGTTGGCATACATAATCAGAAACTCTTGAAGCAGAAGACTGTTCAAATATGATCTCTCAGGTTCATATCTAAAGCAATAATTATTTGCTGAACAAAAGTGAAGACAGTTTATGGTAGATTACTCCAGCTTCCTTGTTGGTAGCTTAAACCATAAAATCAAAGTATTTTCACTTCAGTGCATACTACTACCAGTCAAGTTGATGTTTATTAATGAATGGCCACTTTATCTCACACACATGTAAATCATTTTAATTTCTTGAAGATTTAGGAAAGAAATTGTTTTATGTTTCACCATTAGTTAACAGGGGGTATGCATTTGTCCCTAAATAAATTTAACATAGAAAAATTCTAAACTATTCACTTTTAGGAGTATCTACATTCCACATGAAATAATTCCTGAATTTGATTAATGAGATAATATAAAATAATGTCCAATCATAAATCAGGAGTTAATTAATCATTTGGAGGACATAAAAGTCTACTGTCTAGAGGCCAGGGATAGTGAAAGTGACTCTGGGCCTTTTACTTAGTTAGAAATGCATACTAACTTTATTTCTGGCACATTATTTCCACAAAACAGCATGAGTCATAAACCTCCCTAGTTTGTACTCAAAGAGACAATAGGCATGATGTTTTCCAGAAATCATTACCCCATATATCCATTGATTGTAGGTTTCTTTAAGGAATACTAGGCAACGAGATATAGTTTGCAGTAAACATCCCGCAGATAAAGATTCTCCCACTACCTGTCATTGGCTTGTATGCTGGGAAGTCTGCCATTAGCATGTTGACATGTGTATTTAGTCAGCTAGGGCAATCATAACAAAATATCACATACAGACTGCATGAACAGCGAGATTTATTTTCTCATAGTTTTTTAGGCTGAAGTACAAGATCAAGATAATGGTATGTCTGGGTTCTCCACAGATCTCTGTCCTTGGTTTGAAGACCATCTTCTCACTCTGTCTTCATGCCACTTCATTCTGTATGAGGTGCTAGAGTTCTAACCCATGTCCTCAAGCATGCCAAGCAAGTGCCAATACCCCTGAACCACCTCTCCAGCCCTGATTGCATTTTGATGTCTAGGTAGCTCTCTTTTCTGCATCATTTGTAAGTTGGAGCCATAATCATGTCACTTTAACCCAAAATACTCCAATGCATATTTCCTAGGAACCAGGATATTCCCTTATGTAATGTAATTTTATTATATAGTTGCATTAAATTATCAAAATCAGAAAATTTACACTTTCTTGGTGTTATATAATTTTAAAGTATATTAGGTATCCATTATTTTTAATGGATAAAACATAGCATTGGAAATTAAATTACCATAACCAGGACCATCCTTTCTTTGTGGAAGTTATTGACATATTATTAAAGAGACAAAATAGAATTAATCTAGGTTTGAGTGACAAATTCATCATTTAATAGGAGCAATAGCTACTGGAAAGGTAACAGCTTGCTTGGATCATCAGTGCAGCCCTGTATCTCAACAAATTTAGAATTGATGGCAAATCCAGTCTTTGAGTCTCTCTTCATTTTCCTTAGTAGATGCACTCAAGAGTTTTTCAACAATTCCCATGAACATTGCCTTTATTCATTTTGTATTCAGCTATCAATGTTTATTGATATAGTTGCTACTGCTGATGATATTTTCTCTTAATATCTAAACATGGGGCAACTCACCATTCCATTTGGAGTCATTTTTTAAAATTAATGTTTAGTAAGCTAACATTTTTGAGAAAGGATGAGGTCTAGCATAGTACACAGCACAATATTCTTTGGAAAAATAAAGATGTATGAGAAGTGTCCTTGCTCTTAAGATTCTTCATGAACAGAAATAGAGATGCAGGTTTCTACTTAGAAGAATATGTTATGTATTATAGTGAGCACAAGTGCACTAGGGACTTCGATAAGGGAAAACTCACTTCTATTTGGATGATTTGGAAAGGATCTTTAAAAGAGCTGGCATTTGAGATGGGTTATTAAAGATTATGTGAGGTTTCTATAGGTGATAATGGATAACAAGAAGAGTCCTTCAAATGAGAAATTTGCGCAGTAATACAAAACAGAAAAATGCTAGGTGAATTGAAGGCGTTGAAGATTCTGATGAAGAGGTAGTTAAACATGAGCAAGAAAGAAATATTACTGAATCAATTTTGAAGGGTTGTAAATTACTGGTTAAGAGTTTGGACATTTCTAAGGGTATAGGGTGCAAATAAACACTGTTTCATTTTTTAAATAAGTTTTACATTTATGTGATTCACAATTAGAAAAGCTGTCCGTTCTGTCCTAGCTCCTTTGCTGCCTGATTTTTTACTCTTGCCATGAGTAAATGCTGTTTTTGATGTTGTAAGTGTTTTATGTACATAAAAGAAATATCAAAATAGTCAGACATGGTGACACATGACTTTAATCCCCAATGACTCAGATACTGTAGCAGGAGAATTCTGTTAGAGCAAACAAAAGCCAAATGAAAAACTATATAGAATTGATTTTCTCCCTCTCTCTCTCTCTCTCTCTCTCTCTGTCCTTCACTCAAAAAAAAGCAATCAAGAATGTACTGGATAAAATGGTGTATGAGAGTTCTTTCCACTATTCTGCAACTTGTTATAAGTTTAAAATCAAATCAAAATAGAAGTCACCTAAACATGGGTGTGCATGCATGCACACAATTATGCTTGTACAACCAGGCAAGCTGAGTCTATATTTTGAAATTCGGTGTAATTGCAATCTTCAATTGGAAGGAATAGAGGAAGGAGAAAAGAGTGATAGGAAGGGAGTGTTATGGGGTCTTGATGTTGTTTCTTAGTCTGTATGTTGATTACCAGGGTATTGTTTACTTAATAAAATTATGGCAACTTGTGCACTTATGATCAGAATGTATGTCAGTCACATTTTCTGTGTTATGTTATCCTTCAATAAAGGTCAACAGAAATGCTACAGAAAAAGAAAAAAGATTTTCTACTTGATTGCACTGTTGTAGAATGTTCATTTTTAGTATTTTCTAATAGCAACAAATGATAGTTGTAAGAAAACACCCAAACAGAATTTAAAGAAATACAAACAGACACAAATATCATTTTTCCTCCACCAGAGTTGTTAAGTTAGTACTAAATTTGGTGGTGTCCAACCCAACTTAAATTCACAATGAAACTTCCCTGTCTCTCAGTAATCAAAATGTGCATGAACTTTATAGTATGGGCACAATGGCTTTTAATCATTCTAATTACTTTAATTAGAGCCTATCAATACATATATCCTACAATATTATGTAAATAAAGAAGGCATTATCACGTTCCGGTTACGTTATTGAATGTGTATGTTTATGCTTTTACTGGGCTTCCTTATATTTTGTCAACCCAAAATTTTAGTTCCTTCTGTTCATTAAAGAATTTTCACAAAATTTTTTACTTACTTTCACTTTGCTCTTTCATTCTTGTATTCTGCTTTTCATTCATTCAATAGTATTTACTTTACCCTTGCTTTTTTGGTTATTTTTGTTGTCATTTTTGTGCAGGAGATTGAACCTAGGGTCTTGCCCATGCTAGGCAGGCACTTCATCACTGAGCTACATGACCTGCCCAAAACTTTTCTTTTTAAGGGTTTCTTGCATGTTTGTTTATTTATGTTTTTAATTTCATTTCATTTATTTAATTATTTAGTATCCCTGATTGAACCCAGAGGTGCATAACCAACAGGGTCTGCCTAAATTGCTTAGGACCTTGATAAATTGCGGAGGCTGGTTTGGAGCTTGGAATCCTCCTGCCTCAGTCAAGCCCAGTTTTGTTTTCTTTTTTTAATTTTGAAACAGGGTCTCACTAAATTGCCAAGGTTAGCCTTATGCTTTCAATTCTTCTTCCTCACCTTTACCAATCACTTGGATTACAGGAATGAGCCATGGAGATTAGCACAAATATATTTTTTGCTTATAAATAGTTATACAAATAGAAAAAAATTAGAAATATAAGGTCTAAAGGAATCATTTATAGACCATGGTATAAAATAATTTATTTCTAAACAATTTTTTTCTAAAATTAACTTGGACAAAAAGATTGAGCTTATTTGGAATCAGTATCATATATAGGGTATCTTTCAAATAGAAAAGAGGTCAGAATATGCCATTCATTTGTTTCCAAAATTTAAATAATTAATTGCAAATGGATCCTCACATTTACTTCGTGGAAATTAAGAAAGAAACAAAAAATTGTAATAAAATATAATAAATGCACGTTATTTTCAAAATTGCATTCTTTTTAAACTGAGCGTAAGAGAAAAACATGTTTGTCAGATTTCTACTTTCCACCCACTGAACATAATGACTGCACAATAAACATTTATGAAATTGATGAATTAGCATTTCTCTGGGCTGCAACTTCCCTGTATATGGAAAAATCTATAAAATGCCACTGACTAGAAAATTCTCACACTTCCTAGGACTAAAAGTAAAGATTAAAATGGTAGGTGGTCTTGTGATTCTCAGTAAGAGATAATCAACCAAAACAGGAGACAGACGAGTAGCTGCAACAGTCTTTTACACTCCTTTTCGTATACATATTATCAAGTACTTATTAAAACATCCCAGGGGTTGACTTCTTCTGTATCTTTTAGATATATACTTTTTGCAACAAAGAAAGAAGTACTTTTTTGGCACATGTTTAAAAAAGGAAAAAGGGAACTAAATAAACAGTTGCATTTCAATCGTGGTCAATATACAGCCAATAGTTTTTATAATTTTTAAAGGTTTGGTCCCTAGATGCTCCTGCAGGTGAATCTTCATGTCAGCATTTTGAATGCAACCAAGTCTGTGAATAATAGAGGTCGAGCAAGGTGCTATGTCCAGTGTGCCCTCTCATTCAGAAATCCCCCTTCTTCTGTGGCTTTTTACTATGGGTTCACATGTCATGGCCTGCATATCATAAACTCTGTAAGCAAATTTCAATCCTGAGAGAGAAGAGAAGACAAATTCGACTCGATTACTGCTAGTTTGTTCATTACAGGTCTAGAACAAGCAGAAACCAAGAGGGTATTAAGAAAAGAAAGTCCTTTTGCAGCAACATACACATTAGACTTTGAGATTTGTGTTTTAAATTCAGTCTTTTGTCACTAGTATTGCATTGTTATCAGAGGATTAATAGGCCGATAGCTGTAAGAAGCGTCACCAGTCCTAGCAATGCCCATCCTGTGGCTTTTTCCTGTTGCATATTATGTCTATGGCCTTGAGGAAATCAAGTTAGACATAAAGCTGATAAGAGATCAGTTAAATTGGATCTTTCCCTGTTAATGATCTGCGTAAATACTTTTACTACAGATTCTCACTGTTATAGGTCATTGCTGCAAATCAACTTCCAAATATAGACAGAGACCTGTGCTGGGTACACTAAAGGTACACGGCAGCCAACTCCCAAAGATGAGACAAAAGAAAGTCATACTGCTGATTTTCCAGAACAAAATGGTCTAAAAATCAATGTTAGGATTTCCTTCATTCTCTGTTCTTGCATCTAGGGAAGATGGAGTGATCATGATATTTCATTATATACTTAAAATGAGAAAAAAAACACAACAAACCAAGATATAAAAGATGAATGAACAATGAACTGCGGCAGCCTCCCTGTTTGCTTTAGTTCTTAAAATATTTTGTTATTTTTTTGTCAGCTACAGCAACTACAGCTGCAGTCTGCACAGAGTGAAACCTTGATCACATAGTCATGCTGAAATATGTTATTAAAGGTAAAATTAATGAACTTAAATGAGATGTCCTTCTCTGATGTCACTAGTATGCTTTAGAACTGTTAAGTAAATGTATTTTTATTATTCCAACACATCAAAATTAAAATTGGAATGGTGTCAAGATGTTCCTAATGTCAGACATGAGGAGGTTAAAATGGCTCTGTGTAGGGCAGTAACCTCAGGAGAAAAGGAACTCATAGAAAATAAATGGTAAATAGTTTTTTTTTTAATCATTTGTATAGTAAGCTTATAATGTACTTGTTTCAGTGGAGAAAGCATAGAGAAAAAAATAAATACATGCTCACTGCTTGGTAGACAAAGTACAAAGACGTATATTGTCAGAAATTCAATATCCCTTTCTCTCCTCCATATCCTCTACCAAACAGAAGACTCCACATAAATCTGAGACTTTACATGTCTATGTGACCTGAGTGCAATTTCCTTTTTTTGTTTTTGTTTTTCCTTATTTATTTGTTTTCCCTTATTTTTATCTAAGACTTAGAGAATAAAAAAGAAAAGTGTAAAATCCACCTATTCTTTTCTAGGTTACTTAGAATAAGCTTTCAAAAAAATTAGATAATGACAGCATTATATGAATTTGAAGACCATGATTTTCTAGACCAAATGTTTTTACTTACCTGAAGAATGGTTCATTTCTGATTAGGAACAATTAATAAGTTTGAATAAATAAAAAGTAATCTTAACAGTCCAACAACAAAAATTAACCTTCATGCATTATCTTATCTAATCCAAATATTTAATTATTATGATTTACACAAAATCTAAATTAGAAGGCAGCTATTTTTCTTTACAAAAGAATTTCACTCACTAGAGTTTTTAAATCAACAAACTGAGCAGATAAAATCATTATTCAAGGTCCTAACAACTGTTTTTTATTTTTCTGAAGATATTTTTAAAAGAATGTCAGTGCTTGCTGGGGCATGGTGGGTCACATCTTGTAATCCCAGCGACCCAGACAGCAGGAGGATCACATGTTTTAGGCCAGTCTAAAATTTACTTAGCAAGGTCCTAAGCAACATAGTAAAATCCTGTCTCAAAAAAAAAAAAAATTGATCTTGTATTTTTCCTTTTTTTTTCTTTTTTTGCTTTGTTTTTCCTCCACTCAGTTGTGTATGTTGGACTGAGGACCGAACTCAGGTCCTTGCACATGCCAGGCAAGCACTCTACCACTTGATCCACCTCTCCAGCACATCAAAATAAAAAAATTTTAAAAAGGGCTTTGGATGTGGCTCAGTGGTTGAGTGCTCCTGGATTCAATACCTTGTACCAAATATAAATAAATAAATAAACAAAATATAAAGGGCTGGGGATACGGCTTAGTGGTGAAGCACTCCTGAGTTCAACCCCCTGTCACATCCTCAGGACAGAAGAATTTCTGTGGTCAAATACCGAGTTGCAGAAAAATAGCATTAAAATCTAAAACCCTGAGAAGCACTAAAGGTAAAAAAAGTGGATATAAAAGGAAGTAAGCATTCCTCTTGTATTTATAATTACTCTTTTCAATATTTGTAAAATATATACTTTCATAGCCTTTTATTATATTCTAACAAATTCTGCAAGCCAGGCAAAAGACCAATTTTTATCCCCATTTTAGTTCGTAGAATCTAAAACAAAATACACTCTTCAAAATTAATATATTCATATTCTTAAAGACAATCATTGGCTAACTCCATCTTAAAGAACCTAAAATTAGGATGTGTAAACTTTCATTTGATGGTGCTTTAGCACTGACTGTGTGATATTCCAAAGGATGAACTAATTCAGCATAGGTTGTTCCTATTTGAGACAAATATATATCTTGGAATACTCAATGATTGATTAGATTTTTGAATTTTTAAAATTATTCAAAGAAATTGGCATGAGTGGAAACAACTCAGAAAATAGACATGAAAGATGTGC